>OVBL01000352.1:0-221924 GCA_900406555.1 Pseudoturritis turrita
ACTCCATCACTTTTTTCAACATCTCCAACTCTACCATCATCTTGAAGATGTTCTTCTTTGGCATCCTCTGCCTTTTCACTCCCATCAATTTTTTCAACATTTCCAACTCTACCATCATCTTGAAGATGTTCTTCTTTGGCATCCTCTGCCTTTTCACTCCATCACTTTTTTCAACATCTCCAACTCTACCATCATCTTGAAGATATTATTCTTTGGCATCCTCTGCCTTTTCACTCCCATCACTTTTTCAACATCTCCAACTCTACATCATCTTGAAGATGTTCTTCTTTGGCATCCTCTGCCTTTTCACTCCATCAATTTTTTCAACATTTCCAACTCTACCATCATCTTGAAGATGTTCTTCTTTGGCATCCTGCCTTTTCACTCCCATCACTTTTTTCAACATCTCCAACTCTACCATCATCTTGAAGATATTCTTTGGCATCCTTGCCTTTTCACTCCCATTTCAACATCTCCAACTACCACATCTTTGAAGATGTCTCTTTGGCATCCGCTTCACTCCATCACTTTTCAATATCCTCCATCATTACATCATCTTGAAGATGTTCTTCTTTGCATCCTCTGCTTTTCACATTTGTATATTTTTTCCCCATGGAACATATCTTGAAGATGTTCTTGTTGGCATCCCTGCTCGATGCATCTGCCTTTTCACTGCAATCTATTTTTTCATCATCTCTACTTGTTCTTGTTTGGCATCCTCTGCCCGATGCATTATCAGTTACTTTTTTGCCATCTCTTACTTTCTCATTTGAAAAGGAGCCAGAGGCAACAACCTTGATTCCTTCTCCTTCGTGTCTTTGCCAATCTCCTTTGTTATCCACCGTCGTCTCTTGTTCGTCATTCTGCAAAATTTCAAAGTAATGACTGTTACATGAACTCAGCTTCAACCTCTTACACTTAAGGCATACTCTGCGTATAGGATATTAAGGGATGCCAATGATGAATAGAATGAATGCCATTATTAGTCTGCCGTAACAATTACATGTCTCAAATAACTTGCGGCTTCTCTACTCAATCTTTTTTTTAGTGTGCGCAGTTGATTTTTATTTTTAATAGGCACATTCTCTACATTTTACTCATTTACAGGCACATATTCAAGACATCATGGCCGCAGATTTGTTGGATTTGTTGGATTTGTTGTTTGTACTTTTTCTTCGATTTGTGTTTCTTGTGTATTCAAAACTTTCAAACTACACTCCTTTTGGATGCAAACTACGGTTGGTGCAGAGTAACCTACATCTCGTTTTGGATGCAAACTACGGGCAGCTTTTGGTGCAAGTACAAAATAAAATATAGAAGCAGAGTACCGAAAAAGTAATGCCAAGCAGACCTAGGTTTTGGAGAATTTAGGCAGATTTTGAACTTATGTTTATATACGTACCATGTATGTTCTGCAGATTCTGCGTTTAGTACTCTTCTCTCTGCATTTAAATAACATCAACTTCTTGCTGGAAAATGGGATGATTCTTCAATTCCTTTTCTAAATTTATTACAAAAAAAATTCGAGCAAAAACTGGTACATTATTCGTCTTGATCATTGTGAAATACCTGGCGGATAATTTCGGGATAGGGGATATTTTTCAAATCCAAGTTGTTCCCATTCTGAAGGATGGGCCTCGAGCCGTTATAACTTCTCGATTCTCTTCTGTTTCTCGTGAAGTTTAGCCTTTTGTCTTCAAGATTTTCTCGTGAGTCTTGATTGCTCGCCGGTACTTCTCGTTAAGCTGCATAAAATAAATTATAGATACATAAGGAACAGCAATGGAAAACTCTTGAAAAACATGCAACACCTTTACCGTAGTTATGAACTCCGTGGATTGCTGAAAACTTATCGGGTTATGGTTCATGAGTAAAACTGAAGGAATCTTCAATCCGGACGTTCAAATACAGTTGTTGAAACTCACGGAAGATTCATTATCGTTCATCGGATTGAAGACAGAGGCTACAGATGGCTCCATTAAAAAGTCGGCTATATGTGTTCTGCAAATAAAGAAGAAGTGTTGAAGATAACCCACGTCATAAATACTAGAGTGGACCCAGTTACGAAATACAAGAGTGGACCCACTTCATAAATACAAGAGTGGTTGACGAAATCCACTTAAAATCACAAGAGTGATGACGCTAGATATTCCAACTTCAATGAAACTCTGCTAATTTTTATTATACTAAATGGAATGCAAACACATACTCTTATAACAGTTATGGGCCCATGTTTATGCTGAGTGTAAGAAAGCAGATGCAGAGTATGAGCAGGTGCTGCGTATTCTCGGTTTACACTCTATAAGCGTAGTTTATGATGCGTGTAAACGAAGAATAAGCAGCATAAGTTCTCTTCTACTAAGGAAGGAAAAACATAAATTCTGCTTGTACGCCGCAGAGTTTATGTTTTTCATCCTTAGTAGAAGAGAACTTATTCTGCCCATGTTTATGCTGAGTGTAAGCAAAGCAGATGCAGAGTATGAGCAGGTGCTGCGTATTCTCGGTTTACAATTTATCAGCGTAGTTTATGATGCGTGTAAACGAAGAATAAGCAGAATAAGTTCTCTTCTACTAAGGAAGGAAGAAATTAAATTCTGCTTGTACGCCGCAGAGTTTGTGTTTTTCATCTTTAGTAGAAGAGAACTTATTCTGCCCATGTTTATGCTGAGTGTAAGCAAAGCAGATGCAGAGTATGAGCAGGTGCTGCGTATTCTCGGTTTACAATTTATCAGTGTAGTTTATGATGATGCGTGTAAACGAAGAATAAGCAGAATAAGTTCTCTTCTACTAAGGAAGGAAAAACTTAAATTCTGCTTGCACGCCGCAGAGTTTGGTTAATGTAATATTTACTAGAATAAATCTCCCTATTTACTATATACATATATTACTAACCATGCAATTAAATTTGAACGTCGTAGGGATCGTAGATACTTGCAATAATTGACTCATCACACATGCGTTGATCGGTATACGAAGATGTCTCATCCAACACCTACGCAGCGAGCTTCGTCCTCCAGGTCATCATTGTGGCATTACACAGTTCTCTTGCTGATAGCGGCAATCCTAACATGTGACACTCAATGTATTTGAGTGCGTATACTCCACAATCACCTACTTGTGGACGCATTTTGGGAATGTCTTTTACAATTGTGATTGTAAAAGCTGCTTGATCGTAGTCTTGAGGAAAGAACATATGAATTGCGGCAGGAACCATTTCAGCAAAAGCCCTCGCCGCTGCCACAATATCTGATTCTGGAGTATTTAAGGAATCATATATGTAGACAACCCGGTCAACCAATGATATGACCGTCCAACCCAATGATTCGAGCTCACGTGTAGAACGAAGTATAACGTATCAACGTCTTTGCCCCAAGCCAAATTTGTTGCGGCATAAGCTGGAAGCTCACCGTGTACATTCTCGTAAGTACCACCAGGCCATCTTTCAAGCTTACGCCAGTTCTTGTACCGATTCTTCCAAAGCATTTGAAATGCTGCATCCAATATAGCAATTCGCGGACTCTTGAAAGAACTAGGATTTCTCTTTAGCCTTAGTCTATACAAGTTCAGTGCTGCGTCAAGGTGCTGATAATAAAAGAAGGACAAATGTTAGACACCAAAGCAGAGTCTACTAGATACACAACAACAACGGTCTGCCAGCTAAACATGAAATAAACACTTTTGCCAGATCCACTATTGACGAGGAAGAATGTACTTACCATATCGTGTAACCATTCCCTCGGTTTCAAAAGTAAGTTGAAGAATTCATGGGCCGTTGTTTTCCCTCCAAATGGATAAATATTTGTTCTGTTGAAGAAAATCAACATTCAAGTTAGACTGCAAGATAAAATAGACGATCTTATAGGCTGTGTGTACTTACTCATCGGCTCTAAATACGTTCATCTTGTCCACCAGTGTTTTGTCAACATCTCCAAATACAATTTCGTAAGCAGATTTCTGGGCCAGTGGTTTTGCGTTGTTGCTAGGTACAACAGGAAACGCAGTCGATTTGCTTAACCTTTCACTCCTCCTTTTGTTAGCTTGTTGGTCTGGCGAAGATTTCTGGAGCTTTCGTATATTCGATTTGAGATGTAGTTGGGTGGACTGAATCCAGTGATGGTTCAATGATATTAACTGGCTGGGAGTTTCCTTTTTCTCTCCCTCTCCCTCTTCCTCTTCCTATTCCTCTTCCTCTTTCTTCAATGATTTCAGTGTCAATCACTGAGCCTTTACCATCTTCAGCAGTCGAAGCAACTGTCTCCATGCAGACGTTGGTTATCAATGCCGTAATGGGATCCTTAATGCATACATTAGTTTCATCTGCTGCAGCGGCATCCTTAATGCATACATTGCTTTCATATGCGGAAGTGGCATCCTCTGCCTGAAGGCATGCTTTGGGATCATTATCTCCTTTTTCTTCTTTGGCATCTTCTGCCTTTTCACTCCCATTAATTTTTTCAACATCTCCAACTCTACCATCATCTTGAAGATGTTCTTCTTTGGCATCCTCTGCCTTTTCACTCCCATCAATTTTTTCAACATCTCCAACTCTACCATCATCTTGAAGATGTTCTTCTTTGGCATTCTCTGCCTTTTCACACCCATCAATTTTTTCAACATCTCCAACTCTACCATCATCTTGAAGATGTTCTTCTTTGGCATCCTCTGCCTTTTCACTCCCATCACTTTTTTCAACATCTCGAACTCTACCATCATCTTGAAGATGTTCTTCTTTGGCATCCTCTGCCTTTTCACTCCCATCAATTTTTTCAACATCTCCAACTCTACCATCATCTTGAAGATGTTCTTCTTTGGCATTCTCTGCCTTTTCACTCCCATCACTTTTTTCAACATCTCCAACTCTACCATCATCTTGAAGATGTTCTTCTTTGGCATCCCCTGCCTTTTCACTCCCATCAATGTTTTCAACATCTCTAACTCTACTATCATCTTGAAGATGTTCTTCTTTGGCATCCTCTGCCTTTTCACTCCCATCACTTTTTTCAGCATATCCATCTCCATCATTACCATCATCTTGAAGATGTTCTTCTTTGGCATCCTCTGCCTTTTCACATTTGTATATTTTTTCCCCATGGAACATATCTTGAAGATGTTCTTGTTTGGCATCCTCAGCCTCGATGCCATCTGCCTTTTCACTGCAATCTATTTTTGCATCATCTCCTACTTGTTCTTGTTTGGCATCCTCTGCCTCGATGCCATTATCAATTACTTTTTCTTTGCCATCTCTTACTTTCTCATTTGAAAAGGAGCCAGAGGCAACAACCTTGATTCCTTCTCCTTCGTTGTCTTTGCCATCTCCTTTGTTATCCACCGTCGTCTCTTCTTCGTCATTCTGCAAAATTTCAAAGTAATGACTGTTACATGAACTCAACTTCAACCTCTTACACCTTAAGGGCATACTCTGCCGTATAGGATATTAAGGGATGCCAATGATGAATAGAATTGAATGCCATTATTAGTCTGCCGTAACAATTACATGTCTCACATAAATGAATGATACAACGTAGGCAAGCAGAGTATGCCATGCCCCTCTATTGTTTTACCACATCTGATAGAGCATGATATCGCATATCATGCCAGTGCTTTTATTTCAACAATTGCTGAGTTGGACATACCATGCGATTGTCAGGTTTTAGTTTGTTGTTAGAGAAGCGAGTATCTTGCTTGAAACAAGTTATCCTCTCCATCAGCTTTCCAACGACCTGTGCCAACTTGTTTAAGGTTTCACCCAAAACAGTATGCTGTTCCATGCTGGTTCATTGCTGTTCCAAATTTACTCGTTGCTGCTCAAGTCTGGCGTTTTCAATTCTAGCTATAACTGCGTCAAACTTGGTCTGCTGTTTATCCTGGAAAAATTCAATGATGTCGACGAAATCTGTTGAACCAGTAGATGGGATTTTAGCTACAGAGAACATCTTCTTCTTCTTCTTCATATTCTTCAATTCCCTTCCGCTTCCTCTTCCTCTTTTCCCCATCTCGCTCTTCAATTCCTTTCCTCTTTTTCCCTTTTCCTCTCTTTCCTTCATTATCTACTTTCCTTTTTTTTCCAGTGCGGTTTTCTGGGACTGGCGGCTTTTTTGAGACCCTCCATTTGATGTCCGACAACGGCTGGCCAGAGAGAATGTATTTGATGAGATTATCAAGCTTGACATCTATTACGTCGTTACCTTTCCAACGTGGATAGATTTTTGCCCGGGATCTCTCACACATAGTAGTTACAATCACCTACAAAAAAACATATGGTTACATAAATGTCAGCCAGAAGTCAGCGAGAAGTCAGCCAGAAGTCAGCCAGAAGTCAGCGTAACTCTATCAGAAGTCTAGCGATGGGAATATGTAAAGTTGTGGCAGAGTCTTTTTGCAGACACTGCCACTGTGGCTTACTCTGCCAAAACTCTACATTTTTACTTCAACAAACTATGCCAAAGATATACCTCTTCACTCGAGAAGATCTTCTCCATATCGGGTCTGTCAACTTTTCCCTTGTATCTTAGCATGTGTACCTTCAAAAGCTATAGGTGTTCCCAAATTTTCTCCCACTTTGGGCACATAAGCATACGCCCAGACCTGTAGAACTTGCACGAACCCCTTCAAAACATAAGAGTCTTGCCATATCTTCTCTTTAGTTACTAACTTAACCCGCTCAACAAGATCTTTGTAAGCAACCCTCCCCCAGGGATACCCTTCGAAAGTTGCCAAATCTATCACCAACCTAGCTAGGTTAAGGGGAATTTCGGTACGCCGATCAACACCCAACAGATCGTTAGACAGAATAGCTAGGTAACTAAGCCTAATTTTATCTTTCCTGGACCAAGATTTGCTTATATATCCACAATGCTTCATACAAAATTTCACTATGTCCTCAATACAAGGGCTAGGACGGCGTATTTTGAGAAGACCCCGAAAGCGATTCCAGGTTTGGTGATTAGCTTCAGAAGATACCAACCCATCCAACTGCGTAATTTCATTACAGTTAAGACCTGTGATCTCTTCAAACTCGAAGAGCGAGAACCGTGCTGCCTGCCCCGCGATCAAAAACCACAACTCAAATGGGCTTTCACACTCCAATTGTTTGCAAATAAGATGGTGATGCACTAATTTCGCACTCCATCCGAAACTCAACTTCTCAAACTTACAAATAACTCATAGCGGTGACTTGCGGACATAATCCCACACTTCCTCACCCACTACACCTTCCACCAGTGAAAGATGATTGAATTTCGAACTGTATTTTATTCTGGTATTTGGATCTGGCTCGTTTTCTTTGGAAAAAATAATGGCAGGAAAATCCATCACGTAATCATTCATATACATGATATATTCGAAGGAGAAATATCGGAAAAATGAAGAGATCGGAGAATTATCGGAGAAATGAAGAAAATGAAGAAAATGAAGAAAGAGATCGACAAAATTAAAGATACGCTCCTCTGCTCTAGGGTTGCCGAGGGGAAGTAGAATGTGGAAATATATTGTGGAAATATTTTTAAACTAATATTACCTAATTAAGACGGCGCCCCCTTTTGTCGTACAGTTAAGTCAGCGCCACCTTTTTCTTTTAGTTGAAACTCTTCAAAAACGCTGCGCTACATCGGCATACAGTCTGCTAAACCCTAAACCACTCAAAACTCTTCAAAAACTTCGATTAACATTTCTTTAGCCGTCATAACTCCAAAGTGATCTTCAATCTAAGTGTTTAAAAGCTTATTTACATTGAAAATACAGAATGAAATAAAAATCGATAACCATGGTAAATACCAAGGAAATGTTTCACATAGTGTCGTGTTGAACAAAGATACACGAAGAAACATATGATAACAATTTTTTTTGTCTGAGTTGTTCTTTTTAACATAAGTTTTACTTTGAAACTAGTAAGAAATAATGTATAAAGGTAGTGGAAGTATATACAAACATACAACAACAAAAAATCACTACAAATCCTATATCAATCAGCATTCGGTCTGCCGTTAGTGACATTCATTCAGTCTGCGATACCCTAACCACTCGGTTTTCACTGTGGAGTTTTTCTTTTTAACATAAGTTGTACTTTGACAACAGTTAGAAATTAATGAAATAATGTATAAAGGAAGTGGAAGTATATACAAATATACATCAACAAAAACTCTCTACAAACGAATTCTCCGATTGCGATCTGCATTCGGTCTGCCGTTGGTGATATTCAGTCAGTCTGCGATACCCTACCCACTCGGTTTTCACCGAGTTTCTCGAGTTTTCTGGTTTCGGCTTATACCGGTTAATGCACTACTGGTGATTGTCTTCTGCCGTTGATGACCTTAAGGGGTAGCGCTAGTATTTTCAAAATTATTTTAGAATATAACTAAAATTAGGTATTATTTCACAACCACGAGCACTTTAACAAGAATCAGTCACCATTTTTTTCAAGGCACCTGCGATTTTGAGGAGTGGACACAAGAAGGGTTCAAGCACTTGAAGGAGTTGGAGGATATATGGACTACTTGACCTACCCCACGCCAACCATGCATTTCCTTGCCACGGTGAAGTTCATTGAGGATAAAGTGAATGGACATGGATATGTCTACTTCATGGTTGGGCCAATCCAATACTCACTCACTTTCGGCCCGTTTCCCTAACAACACGCTCGCATAGCACTTCATGGATGAGGACAAGATGCCTTTGTGTTGTTTCTTCCACCCCTTCAAGATTACAACTCTGATCACTTCTAATAAATCTGTTTATGAGTTTATGTTTGTTTGTTTTTTTTGTCGGGAGTTTATGTTTTATTATGAAGAAACATAAGTGCAAACCTAATTGGAAGGAGTCAATGTTCAGCTCTTTTTTGTAATGAATTATCCTAAAGTCTGATACCAGTCTGGCTTTGGTCTACGGTTAGGTGGTTTGGTCTGCGAAACCCTAACTGTAAAAAAGCACAGCAGTGTATACCAAATTTTTGCATAATACAAGTAGAATATAAACAGTGTTTGCGTATACTCTGCTTCCAACGGTAGAGACTGATAACGCTTTGTTTTTCTTCTGCGAGTAAAAGCAGAGACTGCGCATACTCTTTTCTCTCTCTACTTGTACTTTGCGTAGTCTACATTTACTTGCGTTGCAAATATCAACATGCAGACAGTGTGCAACCGGTCCGTGTTAACTCTGCTGGTCTTAAGGGGTAGCGCTAGTATTTCCAAAAAAGTGTACTAGTTCTACAATTTCCATACGAGGGTACCACGCTTGACATTAAAGTTAGAAAACGCACCATTTTGAACTATTTCTTCATAAAATTATTCGTATGGATTCCTTAACTTTGACTAATCAGAAGCTAGATGTGAGGCCTTCTTATCAATTGATTTTGGAATTTTAGCCTAAGTGATTATCAATCTAACATCATAGTGAACAAAACGTAAAAAAAAAATCTTCTGCAAAATTTTTTTTTGGGATCACAACGCTTTATTCATAGAAGAAATCAGACAATGTTGAGAAATCGAAAAGCTTTTTTGGCTAGCGAGTCAATCATTACATTTTCCAAACGTGGAATAAATCCTATAGAAAAGGAATTGAACAAAGGTAAAAGAGCTCGGATATAGCACAAGGTGAAGTAGATCTCATTATCTCATTCACCGGAGCGGAGAAGATGGACAAGAGTAGTGTTGTCCGAGAGTACTTGCAAGTCATAGCATTCATGTTCCAGTGCTGAAGTTAGAGCCGCTAACACAACCAAAGCTTCGGCAACTAAGGCCGATGAAGCAGATACTCATGTAGTCGATCTCGAGAAGGATTCGTAGGGGTCCGTATTTGACACTAAAATCCATCCTAAGCCGTAGGCATGCGTAGTTGGGTTCCAGGCCGCATCCGTAAAACATGTAAAGCCAGTGCTCTGTTTTACCAAGGAGAGCAAGTCTGGAGCTGGTTGTCTTGTCTTACCAAGGTGGTGTTGTGCCGTTTGCCAAGCTTTAGCCTCAACCATAGCTTTGAGGATAATCTCCGACACCGAGAAGTGTCTATCCGAGAAAATCTCGTTGTTCCTAGCAACCTAGAGGTACCAGCAAATCCAGGGTACTAGGTGAGCTTCTAAGATTCCCGTCGGCGACAAACTCATAGTTTGTTTGGCCTCAAGAAGAAACTGTAGGAAAGACCTCTCATGTACACCTAAGTTGTGGTTCAAAGGGGTTGAGTTCCACACCTTTTGAGCAAATGTACAGTCTCTAAAAATATGTAACACTGTTTCCATGGCTCCAAAACATTTGCAGGTTTGATCATATTGAATTCCTCGCCTATGGAGTTGGTCACCAACAGGTCAAGCAGCCATTGCTGCTTTCCACAGGAGATGTTTCATTTTTCGGACAGTTTTGAGCCTTCATATATTTGATTGCCAGTTGAAATCAATATTGGCAGGAGGAACCTCCGATAAAGCCAAGAGGTCATAGCCTAATTTTGAGGTGTACTCACCTGTTTTGGAAAAGAGCCAAATCCTAATATCGGGGCATTCGAGGAGTTTAAAAGGAGGAGTTTAATCTGCTCTTCATGCATCGGTACAGTGAGCCGAATTTTTTCCTAGTTCTAAACATTAGAAACCGGTGAAGGAGGTCCGCCACCAGAATAGAGTCTGAGTTAAGTGGTTGAGGATCCGAGGGTCTTGTAGGTTGGTCTAGGGACAGCCATGGGTCAGACCATAAGCTAATGCTTTCACCATTGCCTATATGTCACCTTAGTCCTTGCTTAAGTACTTCTCGGCCAGCAAGAATGCTTCTCCATCCATGAGAGGGATTTGATGTTATTGAGCATTCCATGAAAGAGGAATAATGGGAATATTTGCCCAATAAAACTCTAGCTAGGAGAGTAGTGGGTTGACAAAGGATTCTCCGGCCAATCTTTGCGAGCAAGGAGTTGTTAAAGGCTTTGATCTATTTGAAACCTAGCCCGCCCGCATTTTTTAGGACCGTAAGTTTAGACTAAGAAATCCAACTCATCTTGCGTGTGCCTGGTTTCGAATCGCACTAGAAGCGACAAATAATAGATTGAATTTATTTACAGAGAGATGAAGGGAGTTTGAAGTACGACATCGAGTAAGATGGCATGGATGCTAACACTGACTTGAGAAAGAAAGCGTGTTGACCAGCTATGAGAGCGTTGTTGTATCTTATCTACTAGGCCAGCAAAGATATCTCTCTTCTTACGGCCAAAGTTTTCCGGAACACCTAAGTATTTCCCGGTGCCTCCTTCCTTGCGAATGCGTAGTTGTCTCATTTCCCTAGACCTTTGGCTTCTCGGTGTCTTGAAAGAGAATGTGATTGAGGACTTTGCCAAGTTAATGCTCTGGCCCGACATTGCTTCATAGTTTGTCAAAATGGCTGCTAAGGCTTGACAGCTGACTGAATCCGATCGGTAAAAGAACATAGTATCGTCTGCAAACAACAGGTGGCTAACCGGAGGGTTTTGTCTTGCCACATGGACTCCTGGTAGATTTCCATCAATCTGAGCTTTTCGGCAAAGTCCGGAAAGTACTTCTGTGCATAGACTAAAGAGGTGCAGGGAGAGGGGATCGCCCTGACGGAGTCCTCGCGTAGGCTTAACTTTACCCTGGGGGCTCCATTGATTAGGAATGAGTAAGAGATTGTCGTAACACATTCTAGAATCCATCCAATCCAAATACTATGGAAACCCATTTTCTCTAAGACGATCCTCAGAAAACCCCATTCAATCATGTCATAAGCTTTGCTCATGTCTATTTTGACAGCCATGGCTCCTCGTTTTGTTGCGTTGGATATCCGTAAGAAATGCAACATCTCATGAGTTATAAGGACACTGTCCATTATAGCTCTACCCAGGACGAACGCGGACTGATTTTCCGAGATGAGAGTTGGGAGAATAAGTTGCATTCATTTGGTGAGGATCTTGGCGACTATCTTGTAAACGATGTTACAAAGAGCAATAGTTCGGAAATCAGCAACCTTCCTAGGACCGATGTTCTTTGGATTCAAGCAAATGTGGGTCTCATTCATGCGAGGAGGGAACAAGCTGGAGGTGAAGAAAAGTTTGATTTCTTCTGATATCTTTGGACCTACAATTGGCCAAAAGGAATGGAAGAAACATGCGGAGAACCCATCCGGGCCTTTGATCTCAAGATCATCCGGTATGCAGGAAAGGAATGGAATGGAAGAAAAATGCTGGCATGAATAGCAAAGACCGCTTCTTTGATCTCAAGATCATCCGGTATTCGAATCGACTTGTTGTTTGTATCCTCCATAACACACGGTAAAGGAATCTCATGTACCAATAAGAAATCACCCGAAGAACAGCTAGAGAAGATATCTTGATAGTATTTGCTGATGATGTTGGTGATTTGATGTTCTTCGAGGCCGTACCATCGTCATCTTCTAGTACGGTCAATCGATTACAGGTTCGTCTTCCTCTCGTAACCGCGTGAAAGTAGCATGTATTATGATATCCACTGTGGAGCCAAAGGATACGAGTCCGCTGTTTCTAGAACAATTCCTCGTCCTTGTAAGCTTTCTTGAGGATCGCTGTATATTGCCCGATAGAAACCGGATCCGGAACAGCAGCCGAGAGAGCTTCTTCTAGATTCTTCTGGTTTTCTTTTATAATCATGGCGCTATTGAGATTTTGCTCTTTCGACCAGCATATTATCTCACAGCGACATTCCGAGATTCTATCCTCAACCGAGGACTTTTCTGCATTATTCCACACAGCCTAAATGACTAGCTCAACTTCTTCATTGTCCCGTCGTCTGTTGTCAAAATGGAAGATACCTTTTCGTTTGATTCGAGAGTCATCCAAGTATGTGAATTGATGCGTGTAGCAGGAAGCGTAAGGAGTGAAATAAGATGAGACTATAATAGGATAGCTTTGACACCGAATTAACGCGTGTTTTGGGCTGCGAAGGTTCCCGAAACCAGTCTGAACACAATCTGAACGTAACCGGATAGATAGGAAGATACGGGATCACCACAACTCGTAAAGCCGAAGCACCAGAGCTGATAAAGAAACCTGCTGAGCTAGCACCACACCTGGATAAAGTTGCCACCACCAAGTGATAAAGACGCTAAAAACCACCACCAATGACTCTTCCAAAAATCAAAGGATAAAGGTAAAAGATCTAAAGAGATCCAAGGGATCACAAAAACACTCCAATTTTTTAAACTCATTTTCTAATTTTTTATTGATAAATATGAGCCTCAATATATAGAGGAAATACAATAAAATCGTTCATAAAAGCTACTCTACATGCAGAAGACATAGAATAAATAAATTCAAACTCTAATCTGCATGAAAGAGAGAGAAATAGACTGAAATAAATGCTGTGTTGACTGTGGATGAAAATAACTCTTCATGTGTTGTTTTTTGGCAGATTATCAGATAAATACTCCAACAGAAGATAGCAAACCAACGGCAGACCAATGGCAGATAAAATATTCAGCAGGCAATTGGCAGAGTAATGACAGATAAATATTCAGTAGACCAATAGCAGACCAATAGCAAACTGATGGTTACTGGACCATAAACAACAATGTGACAGCCAATCCATTTTGCTTCTCTTTTCCTTGGGTTGTTTTGTTGGCTTGCACATCTGCTCCCGCATCAATCCCTTCGGGTTCAAAAGGATTTGTCCTCAAATCTAGCAACTCTTAATAATTTAAAGTGGAGAAAGATCTCCCACATTGAAAGTAGCTGAAACTCCATAATCACCTGGAAGTTCAAGTTTATAAGCTTTTCCACCAAACTTTTCAAGTACCTTATAAGGAGCTTTTGATCTCGGCATGAGCTTTGACTTGTGTTTGCTTGGAAACCTTTCTTTTCTCAAATGCAACCAGACCAGATCTCATGGTTCAAATGATTTAGCACGGCGATTTTTATTGGCTTTCTTCTTATACTTCTCATTCGCCTTCTCAATCTCAGCCCTAACATTCTCGTGCAGCTTCTTCATAGTCTTAACATGTTCTGCTGCTTCATAATATGCTTTGAACTCACAAGGCAATGAAATCAGATCAATAGGAGTAAGAGGATTCAGACCATACACTACCTCAAAAGGTGAACGTTTTGTAGTGTAACTACCTGAACGATTGTAAGCAAACTCCGCCTGAGCCAACTTCAGATCCCATTCATTCAAGTTCTTCTTAATCAAACCCCTCAAAAGTGTAGTCAAAGTTCTGTTGGTTACCTCAGTTTGTCCATCAGTTTGTGGATGACAAGAAGTACTAAATAGCAGCTTAGTACCAAGTAATATCCACAAAGTCTTCCAAAAATAACTCATAAACTTTGAATCACGATCAGAAACAATGGTCTTTGGAACTCCATGAAGACACACAACCTCTTTGAAATACAAATCAGCAACCTGACTTGCATCATCCGTCTTGTGGCAAGGTATAAAATGTGCCATCTTACTGAAATGATCAACCACTACCATGATATAATCTTTTCCCCTATGAGTTCTTGGCAATCCAACAATGAAATCCATGCTCACATCATCCCAAGGCTGTTCAGGAACATGCAAAGGAGTGTAAAGTCCAGGTTGGAAATGACTTTTCATCCTTTGACAAGTTGCACACCTCTCCATAATAGTATGAACATCTTTTGCCATCTTCGGCCAAAAGAAATGCTCCTGCAACATGTCCAACGTCTTATTAATTCCAAAATGACCAGATAAGCCTCCACCATGTGGCTCACGAATCAACAACCCCAGGTTTGAATCCTTATAGAACTCTTAGGAACACACGACTTGTTTCCTTTGAAAAGAAACCCATCTTGCAACTATTACTGATTTGAAACTCTTTTCTTGTACTCATTATAGACTTGTGTGAAGTCCAGATCTCCATCATACAGTTCCTTCATCATCTCAAACCCCATAATCCGAGAATCAAGAATAGAGATCAAAGCATACTTCCTTGAGAGTGCATCTGCCACCACATTCACGTTTCCAGCTTTGTACTTTGATACAAATGAGAAAGATTGAAGAAACTCCACCCATTTAGCATGTCTGCTGTTGAGCTTGTGCTGGTTGTTGATGTACTTCAACGCCTCATGATCAGAATGCAGAACAAACTGTCCTGGTCTCAAGTAATGTTCCCAATGACCAAGAGCTCTCACAATTGCATAAAACTCCTTATCATACGTCGAGTAGTTTGTTCTAGCTCCCGTAAGCTTTTCACTGAAATAAGCAATAGGACGTTGTCCCTGGATAAGAACAACTCCTATCCTAACTCCACTAGCATCATATTCCACCTCAAACACCTGATTAAAATCTGGAAGTGCCAAAATAGGTGCTTCACATAGTTTCTGCTTCACTACTTCAAATGCCCTTTGTGCAGCCATGCTCCAATCAAATTTATCCTTCTTCAAACACTCAGTAATTGGAGCCATGATAGTACTGAAATTCTGCACAAACCTTCTATAAAAAGAAGCAAGGCCATGAAAGCTTCTTACATCAGATTGTGTAGTTGGAACTGGCCAACTCTTCATTACTTCCACTTTGCTTTCATCCACTGCAATTCCATCACCAGAAACAACATACCCCAAAAACACAACACTAGAAGTGAAGAATGAACACTTCTCATGCTTACCATAGAGTTAGTTTCTGCGTAATACCTCAAAAACCTCCCGTAGGTGCTGTGAATGATCTTCTTCGTTTTTGCTGTACACCAGTATATCATCAAAGTAAACTACCACAAACTTCCCAATAAAGTTACGTAGTACCTGATTCATCAGCCTCATGAAGGTGCTAGGTGCATTAGATAAACCAAATGGCATGACTAACCATTCAAACAACCTATTCTTCATCTTGAATGCAGTCTTCCATTCATCTCCTTTCTTTATTCTGATCTGGTGATAACCACTTCTTAAATCAATCTTCGAAAATACCTTTGATCCATTAAGCTCATCCAGCATATCATCCAATCTTGGAATATGATAACGATACTTGATGGTTATCTTGTTGATAGCTCGACTGTCCACACACATCCTCATTGAGCCATCTGTGGAGGCGAAAACCCTCACAACTAAATTTTGTTAGGACTTTTAAGGGAACAAAAACTTCTAAGTATCGATTACAGGAAAAGATGCAAAGATGGTTTTTATTGCTGATAGCGAAAACTTTTAGAATACAAGATTTGTTTTGTATGAAGTCTATTGCGCTCTCTCTCTCTCTCTATTTTTTGTGTGTCTTCTTTCGAATGCCCTCTCTTTCTTTTATAGGCTTCCGATCCAACCGCCTCAATGAGGATACCGGAAATCCCCTTTTTCTTTGGAGGCCCATTATTTCCTTTTCCTTCTCGAATTTGCAATCTTCCTTTTCCTTTTGACCGACTTGGTTACTCCGAAACTTGCCTCGGCCCGCATTGATTTCTTCTTGGCTTTGCTACGACTGCTTCGGCCCATTGTGATTTTACTTTGCCCCATAGAGGCAATTGCCTATGGCCTGTTAGAACAAAATCTGCCGCGGTAAGTGCAAGTTGCTTCGGCTTTTGGTCATGCTTGCCTCGGCGCGTGCTATTGGTTGTTCTGGCAAATGATGTTGTTTGCCTCGGCGCATGCTGTAAGCTACCTTGGCGAATGCTGTCGTTTGCATCGGCGTGTGTTGTTAGCTACCTCGGCGAATGCTGTCGTTTGCCTCAGCGCGTGTTGTTAGCTACCTCGGCGAATGCAGTCGTTTTCCTCGGCGCGTGTTGTTAGCTACCTCGGCCTGTTAACTGTTGATTTTTCCCATGGTGGAAACTGACCCCAACAGTTAGCCCCCCAGCTTGTCAAATTCGAAGTGATTATGACAAGGTTAAGTTGCCGAGCCAAAATAAACATGTTGGATATGAAACATGCTTGCCAAGCTGATGTTAGTACCGCGCTGGAGTTTAAGACACGGGAGTTTGCACCGAGCCAGAGTTCAGACAGCTTCAGCCCAGACTTAATGATTGAGTTTTCTCGGGAATCGGGTACTCATGTTGTCAGTTAATCATTTCTCTTAGGAATTCGAAACATCTTCGCTGGTTCCCAAGGCGCGTATGTCTACGTGCTGAAAACCCTAGATTTTTCTATAAATCACGAGGCATTTCCTCATTTCCTCCACTTCGCATCCTCAAATTTTCAAAAGGTAGAGCTTTCTCCTCTCTCTTCTCTCTCTAGCTTATTTGAGTTTTTTTGTTGGCTCGCCGCCGTTGCCTTGTATTTTTCGATCTATCTTCATCATCCCACGATGGTTTCTTCAAGTTTGTCGATCTACCATTGTTTCTTCGAGTTTACCGGAGTTTCTTCAAACCCGTCATGTCTTCATTTGAAGAATTGCGAGATTCTTTTGCCTCGGCCGATTCTCCTTGGGAACTTGGTAGAAAAATGATCAGATCCCTGGAGGCAAGCGAGACAGACGAAGCATCGACTTACGACGAGGTGAATTCTGTCGAAAATTTTGGCGAAGGAAAGAATGGCGAAGTAAATTTGGCCGCCGAGGAGAAGAGGACAACCGAAGCGAATCTGGTTGGCGAAAACAGGCTCGCCATCGAAATTCCTCATCTTGTTAACGAACCTGAGGCGGAATTGCCGCTTTTTAATGTAAAAGAGGAAATCGAGCCTGTCCTTGGTGAAGCCGAGGTTGCAGATTTAGAGAGGCTCTTTGCCAGTTATGAAGCTGGTCCTTCTAAGAGTGCACCTCGAAAAAAGGATAGCCAAAAAGAAGAAAGCCGATCCTCCTGGATCTACTCTGTCGACTGAGGAGTCCCTGACACTGCTCAGGCAACATTTCGGGATCTCAGAGGAGGTTGACCTGATAGTGCCTCCTTCGTCGGGTCGTCCAAACAACCCTTCGCCGAACCATTTCTGTTTGTTCGAAAGCTTCTTCTATGAAAGCCTTCTGTGGTTTCCTATCCCATGATAGTGCGATTCCTGAAAAAGTACGGGTTAGCCATTAACCAAATTACTCCGAGGGGAATGTGCCATCTGGTCGGCATTTTGGTGCTGAGCTTCGAATGTGATGCCGAAGTGAAAGTTCGGCATGTGCAGCATTTGCTCACATTTTGGAAAGTTCCGAAGTCTGGGTCGTATTACATCTTGCCTAAGAAGTGATGTAAGATAATTGAAGGGTTCAAAAGCAAATCCCACGACTGGGCGAGCCATTTCTTCTACATCCCAATAACTAACGCAGCGATTGCTGGGGATTGCCTCGGAAAAGTCAAGACAAGCCGGGGATCCATTGGTAGCTGTCCTTAGATTCGTCAGGGTTTACTTCGTCTTTCCAAGTTTCCAAGTCACTTTTTATTTTTTGCAGTTAATCACTTGCTCCCTACTTTTCCGGAGGACACTTATATTCTCATAGATACTCTTGCTGGCGGAAGGACTCACTGGGAAAAATATTTTTCCTTGGCGCGTGTAGAGAAAGCAAGGGCTCGCTTTGTCGGTGTTGACGTATCCACAAGCTCAGAATCTTCTCCGGCGCCTCGTCTGCACATTGTTGAAATCATGTGCAAGCGGATGACGATTCATGATAAGCAGGAGCAGAAGAAAAAGGAGCTCGAAATGGTTCGGAATCAAGATGCCGAGGGAGTCGCTGTTCCTGAGGCCGCCGAGGTAACTTCCGGCCATGTCCAGCCGGCTATCGTCAGTCTGGTTCCCAATGAGGACCAGATGGCTGATGTTAATAACGAGGTAGCTCAAGATGCTGCCAATGCTAAGGCATCCCAGGATGGTCCTGCGTTAGTACAAGATGGTGCCAACTCCACCCCTCCTCCCAGCCAGCCTACTAAAGCTAAGCCGCGGGCTCGGAAGCGTCCCGCTCCATGTTCCAATAAAGGGAAAGGCATTGCTGAAGAGAATGCCGAGAAGAAGAAAAGACGAGGCGACGTCTCTAATCCTGCGATAATTTTGTTCAAACATGATGGGAGCGAGCCTATTTTCAGAGATGCTGTTGCCTCGGCCTCCCTTGTTTCTTCGATAAGATCTCCTGGTGATCGTCTCCCTCCCGTTGATACTCTCGCTGAGAGTGCTTTGTATGCCGACATGTCTTTGTGCGGTAGCAAGGTAATTGTTTCTGGATGTTGTTTAAAAGATCTTTCAAGTAGAATTCTGATATTGACTCTTCTGGTTTCATAGTTTATGGCGTCGATTAACAAGATAGTCGCCAAATATGATAAAGTGGCGAGGAAAGATAAACGTCGTGTCGCCGAGGGAAAAAAAGATGCTGAGGAGATGAAGGCCAAACTCGACGATCTTGGCAATACACATGTTGCCGAGCTCGCGTCCTCTTCAGATCAGATTAACACCCTTGAAAAAGAAAAGGCATTTCTTAAAGGTGAATTAGCTCGGGTCGGCGACCTGTGTATGAAGCAGGAGGCTACCAAGGCAAGGAAATCTGCCGAGATAGTATCATTGAAGAGGCAACTGGCCGCGGCGCATGCTTTGCACAAAGCAAATGTGAAGAAAGCCCCGGAAGGCCTCAAAAAGGGAGATGGTGGAGAAGTTTCAAGGAAAACTCGATAAGATCTCCAAGAAGATCGAGGACCTGTCGGCAATCAAGGAGAAAGAACTGGATCTTGCGCAAGTGGACATCAATCTTCAGTTTATCGACATTCTCAAGAGAGACGACGCGCCGACTCTGGATGACGAGGTGGCTAAGTTAACCGGATGGAGGGCTGATCTAGCAGGAGCCGACGACGAGTTTGAGAAGCTTGAGAAAGAGATCAAGGATGAGCTAATAATGTCTCCGGTCTCGTCTGATTCGGTCTGTACGATACTTCCTGGCATACCGTTGGAGACTGCTGCGGCCGTTGTTGGTGTAGAGGATACATTCAGGTCAAATGAGGGTACCTCTGTTGTTGATCGTCTCACCGAGGAGACCATAGATCTGAATCTTTCTTTGAATCCTCTTTAGACTTATTTTTGTATATTGTAAGAACGTAGTGCCGAGACAGCTTTATCCTTAATATTAGTTATCTTTTGGCTTGCTTTTGTTTTTTGAGCCAATTTGGTATTTCGTAAAGTTGTTTGACCAGTGAATAAGACGACTGGGTTTTTGAATGTTTGCCTTCGTTTACGTACATACTTTCTTATATATGGACGTTCCAATAGCAGACAAGTTATAGCGCGCTGTAGTTTATAGTACCGAATCCCTAAAGGATTTGAAAATTTTTGTTGTTGTGGCCAGCAACTGACGAGAAGTAAAAAAATAAGCACTTGGTTATTTTCCGTGAGGTGTTTTGCATGCCGAGGTGTTTGAGTTGATAATATTACCGAAGTTAGGCGATTAGTAGCCATTTTTACGAGGTGATGAATGGTGCACCGAATGTGGTAGATGGAAGTGTATACGGACCCACTCCCCCTTGTTTTTTCAAGGAGGGTCAGCTGAACCCATCCTGAGATGGGCTGCCTACGTACCCTTTTCAAGGATCAAGCCGCCTCGTAGTTCATACAATGTTGGTTTTAGTTGTGGTATTTTTTCAAGTGCATTGCGTTCCAGGATCTTGGTACTGGGACTGCAGCCATGTTGGCAAGCTCATACACTCTTGGGCGAACCACTTTAGTGATTTTGTACGGACCTTCCCAGTTTGTGCCTAGTTTCCCACTATTTTGTTCGGCTGTATTCTAGAAAACCTTTCGGAGAACAAGATCACCTTCAATAAATTTTCGACGCGAACATTGGAGTTGTAGTACTTGGCTGGACATGTTGGTAATTCTGGATTCGGATTAGTGCTTGGTCTCGTTGTTCGTTCACTAAATCTAATTCGTTAAGCAGCATCAAGTGGTTAAGTCCCTCTTGGCCAGGAAGGAGACGACGATGAATTCCGGGAAAATCTACTTCTGTAGGAATCACGTATTCGGTTCCATAAATAAGTGTAAATAGTATTTCGCCGGTAGCGCATCGTGGAGTTGTCCGATGAGACCAGAGGACTCCTTCTAATTCATCGGCCCAACGACCTTTTTTGTACCAAGCCTTTTCTTCAATCCATCCAGGATTGTTTTGTTCGCTGTTTCCGTTTGGCCATTACCTTGCGAGTAACGTGGAGTAGACTTGCTAAGACGTATCTTCCATTTTTTGCAGAAAGCCTCAAAATGGGTTAAAATGAACTGCAAGCCGTTGTCTGTAACAATTTCATACAGAACGCCGTGTCTGCAGATGATGTTTTTCAGACGAAGTGTTCTACTTGAGCATCCTTGATGCTAGCATAAGACTCCTCCTCGACCCACTTGGAGAAGTAGTCTGTCAGTACTAACAAAAATCTCTTATGTTTAGATGGATGTAAAGGCCCGACGATGTCCATAGACCATCGCATAAAGGGATATGGTGATGAAATTGACGATAGCATCTCCGTTGGCTGGTGAATGGTTGGGGCGTGACGCTGAAACTTTTCGTATTTGGCAGAAAACTTCTCACAGTCCTTTACCATGGTTGGCCAGTAATACCCATGACGCTTGATTTTGATTGCTAATGCCCTTCCGCCAGAATGATTGCCGCACGGCCCACCGTGAATTTCTTCCATGATTCGTCTAGCTTCTTCACCTTCGACACATGCTATTAAAGGCCCCGAGAACCTCCATTTGAAAAAATTTCTATCTACCAAGATATACCGAGCTGCTTGAGCTTTGAGCTTTCTGGCGGCCCATCTATCGGATGGCACTTCGCCATCCATGATATACACGCGAATTGCTCCCATCCATTCTTTGTCGCATCCGTACTCTATTGTTCATGATTGCTGATCGTCTGGATCTGCTTCTTTGTTTTCAAGTTGAGATTCTATCTCGAGATTTTCTTCCATTATAGAATTAACTCCTTCGTTTATTGGGATAGTCTCTTATACTGTATCTGTTGTTTGTCTGTCTACCTGAGATCGGGTAATTGCATTAATGTTGTTGGAGAGATTGATACTTGGATGCTTGATGAACTCAACTGGAATGATTCTCTGTAGATCCGGATCGGATGTTGATGCTAGGGCTGCCAATGCGTATGCCGAAGTGTTTTCGCCGCGAGGTATTCTTGTTAGCGTAAACTGTTTGAATTTTTTCACCATGTCTTGCACCACTTTTAGATAAACCTCCATTCGTTCGTCCCTGGCAATGTATTCCCCATTAAACTGGTTTGCGACTAGCTGGGAATCACAATATGCGTGGATACTCTGAATTTTGATCCCGTGGGCAATTTTTTAGGCTGGCAATTAGAGCTTCGTACTCTTCTTCATTGTTAGATGCGCGAAAGCCCAGGCGAAACGACTGCTCCAAAATTTCGTCAGTCGGGGATGTTAAGCGAATTCCTACCCCGGATCCTTGCCTTGAGGACGAGCCATCAACATGGAGTATCCAAACAGTGTCTGATGCCGCACTGTTTCCCTCTTCAGAAGGTAATTCAACCAAAAAAATCTGCTAGAACTTGGGAATTTGTGCAACTTCTGTTTCGGTACTCAATATCGTACTCGCTTAACTCAATTGCCCATTTTGCGAGCCTTCCAGATTGGCTCGGGCTATGTAAAATAGTTCGAAGGGGAAAGGTTGTTAACACCACGATTGAATGAGATTGGAAGTATGGCCTTAGTTTCCGAGCAGACATAATCACAGCGAGGCTAACTTCTCGATCTGCGGATATCATTTTTCAGCATCTGTTAAAGTTTGGCTCACGTAGAAGATTGGTTTTTGCTCGCCTCGTTCGTCCCTGACAAGCACTCCACTGACTGCAGTGGAAGAGACCGCATTGTATAAAAATAGGGTTTCTCCTTCCAAGGGTTTGGCGAGAACCGGAGGGCTGGCCAGGTAATTTTTAGTTGTTTGAAGGCTTCTTCACATCTATCCGTCCAGTCAAAATTTTTGTTTCCTCTTAGGGTGTCATAAAATGGTAGGCATTTGTTGGTAGACCGAGAAATAAAATGGTTTAGAGCTGCGACGCGTCCTGTCAGTCGTTGAACTTCTCGCTTTGTCCTTGGCGAAGTCATTTGTATAAGAGCATCGATTTGGTTCGGATTTGCTTCAATGCCCCGATGGGTGACCAGGTATCCGAGGAATTCACCAAATTTCACCGCGAACCGGCACTTCGTTGGATTGAGCTTCATGCTGTGCGTATTTAGCTATTCGAAGCATTCCCTTAGGTGGGCAACATGATCTTTCTCCTCGAGAGATTTTACCAACATGTTATCTATGTATACCTCCATTGTTTTTCCGAGCTGTCGTAAGAACATCTTGTTTACCTATCATTGATAAGTCGCTCCAGCGTTCTTGAGGCCAAATGGCATTACCTTGTAATAGTATATTCCGCGATCAGTTATGAATGCTGTCTTTTCCCTGTCTTCAGGGTTCATCAAGATCTGGTTGTATCCTGAGAAGGCATCCATAAATGATAATAGTTTGTTTCCCACCGTTGCCTCGACCAAGCGGTCTATGTGCGGCAGTGGGAATCTATCCTTTGGACATGCTTTGTTTAGGTGGTGAAATCAACGCATACTCTCCACTTCCCATTCTTCTTCTTAACCACTACAGGATTTGTGAGCCAGTCCGGATACTTTACCTCGGTGATTGACCCGACTTTTAGCAACCTCTCTACTTCTTCGTTTACTGCCTTTGATCTTTCGAGTCCCAATTTCCTCCTTTTCTGCTTCACCGGTTTGAAAGTTGGGTCGACGTTCAGTTCGTGGGACGCGACGTTGATGCTGATACCAGGCATATCTTCGGCTTCCCAAGCGAATGTGTGTACGTTAGTTTTTAAGAAAGATATTAGTTCTTTTTTAAGACAGTCTTCCAGTTCCGCTCCAATCTTAACACGTCGCTCCGGATTCTTGTCATCTATGCAAACTGATACCACGCGGTCCGACGTTGGTTCTCGTTCTTCCTCTTGCGTCTCCGTGATCTGTAATTGCTATAAAAGCTTAGCCAGGTCGTTCGCTTCCTCCCGATTTTTTTTCATCTTTCTTCATTTAGCTTTGGCACTCGGCTCGGTCACCGGGTTTTGAAGCTTATGCTCGGCCAAAAAAAAAATTTGGGATTTATTCTGGTTTTCGCAGATGGTTTTGACCCCGCTCGACATTGGAAATTTTATGCAGAGGTGTTACGTGAATGGAACTGCTTGCAAAAAGTTTATCCATGGAGTTCCCATGATGACGTTGCATATGACGGGGTGGTCGGCTACTGAAAACTCTACTATCTTTGTTATCCCACCTGCGAATACGGGCAACTTAATTATCCCAAGGGTCATTGTCGTTTCTCCTAAAAACCCCGTCAGCGGCTTCGGAGTTGCTGTTACCTCGGAGAGATTGATCTTCATGTGTCACAGAGTTTTACGAAAGATTACGTCCACGGAGCTTCCCGTATCGATCAACACCCTCACAACATCATGGTCTGCTACAACCAGCACGATGACTAGCAGATCATTGTGTGGTTGCTCAATGCCGACCGTTTCCTTCTGTTCAAAGGAGATTACGTTGTTTGGGACGTCGGTCGGTGCAATCCAGGTGGTGCTAGAAACTGCTCGGCATTGGAAAGCTTTAATCGCGGAGACGGTATCCATGCAGAATTGGAATCCTCCCATTATCATGTTGATTCTCCTCCGGGGTCCTTGCTGATTCGCCTCGTCATCTCGTCGTTCCCTTTTGGCTGGCTCGTCAGCTCGATCTTCCAGGCGAGATTGTTTTACCTCATCTTTCCGTTCGAAGTCCTTTACGCTGACTGCGTTACCCAATTTCCCCTCGGCAAGTTTAGCCGCAAGCAACAAGCCGAGGCTTCTACAGTTTGCAGTTAGGTGTCCATATTGATCGTGATGTTCGCAGTAAACCTTTTCATCGTATGTGCTCGTGCTTCTTTTCCAAGTGTTCCACGGTAACTTCCCGCGACCGGTTCCCAGCTGGTAACTGTGGGCGCCTCCAAAACCGGACACTTCGTGACTGATGAAGCCACCGTTCTGCGAGCTTTTCTTAAAATTTTGCGGTGTCGCGGTGGTGTTTTGAGCATTGTTTTGGCTCGTCGTTTTTGCCGATCCGTACCTTTGAGAGAGAACTTTCATCTCTTCTTTGTTGACTATAAAATATGAAGCTCGATGTAATGCATCCTGAATAGTAAGCGGCTGGTTCAAAGCAATTTCCTCCCTAAAATGTGATTCGTACCACAGTGATTTCCTCAGGGCTGTTAGGGCGGCCTTGTCACTTACGCCGTCGACTTTAGCGATGATCTTTTTGAAGCACTCCATAAAACTTCGCAATGATTCGGTCGGACCCTGAGATAGTGTCCACAGGTCGACATCCGAAGTAACACGATCCATGAACATTGAATAATGGTTTAGAAAAGCAGCGGATAATTGGTCAAAACTATCGATGGAGTTACGGTCGAGGCAAGAAAACCATGCCAAGGCTGCTCCTTTGAGATGTTCCACGAACAAGAGGCAAAACCCGGCGTCTCTCTCGTTTTTGATAAGATTGGCTCGCCCCATGGCGATGCGGAATGCCATTATATAAGCCTTTGGGTCGGTAGTTCCTTCATAGAACGGAACTCAAATTTTTCCTGGGTTAGAGATTCATGCCCTGGTTATCCGAGCTGTGAACGGTGTCTTTTGAGTTTCCTCCAACACACGACATATTTTGGGTGCCGAGCTAATCGCCTTGTGTACTTGTGATTTAAACGCCTTTACCTCGGTGGCAGCTCGCGCCATTGCCTCGCGAATCTCAGTTAGTTCCTTATTCATGTCGTTGTTTGATCTTTGTAATCCATCCTCGAAGTATGCTTGTTCCCAGTAAGCGTCCTCTTCTTAATTCATAAGGTCAAGTTGGCTTGTGTTCTTTCTGCTTAAGGATGCCGAGGTGAAGCTCGCGTCGGTTTGTCGTTCGGTGGCTCGGTTTCCTTTGGCTCCAGCCGAGCCGTTTAGTCCTCCGTTATCATCGTCGCTAGCGAATTGGAAACATCTATTAAATATTCTGGGGGCCCTGATCTGTTCGGGCGGTTCATCAATGACGGTAGACCTAACTGTTACTGGAGTATACTCATCAGGCTGAGGCGGAGGTGGCAGATCTCCTGGTGTCCTTGACGCATTTTTTGCTACGCCTTGGGAGGCGATGGGATCGAGTGGCATCGGGGTTGCATCGAACAGCTTCCTACGAAATCTTCTAGTTGGCCTTATTCCCGATACTAAGCTCCCGGTACCAAGGTCTCGTCGTTCAGAAGTTAGTGCTTGGACTTTTTCGTTCAACAAATTTTTTGCCTTTTCTTGCTCGTCTACTTTTTTCAGAAAGGTAGACAGCATATCTTTCATCTCGGCGAGGGATTCTGGGATGGTGACAACATCTTCTGGGAGGTCTGTAGTTTCCCTAGGAGGGTCGGTCGAGTCGTCGGTGTTGGTGCTGCGACTTCCATCCGCCATCTTTTTAGGTCTTGGCTTCGGCAATCTAAAGAGTCAGAAAGTTTAGGACTCCCCTCAGACGGCGCCAAATTATGGAGGCGAAAACTCTCACAACTAATTTTTGTTAGGACTTTTAAGGGAACGAAAACTTCTAAGTATCGATTACAGAAAAAGATCCAAAGATGGTTTTTATTGCTGATAACGAAAGCTTTTAGAATACAAGATTTATTTTGTATGAAATCTATTGCTCTCTCTCTCTCTATTTTTCGTGTGTCTTCTTTCGAATGCCCTCTCTTTGTTTTATAGGCTTCCGATCCAACCGCCTCAATGAGGATACTGGAAATTCCTCTTTTTCTTTGGAGGCCCGTTATTTCCTTTTCCTTCTCGAATTTGCAATCTTCTTTTTCCTTTTGACCGACTTGGTTACTCCGAAACTCGCCTCGGCCCCGCATTGATTTCTTCTTGGCTTTGCTACGACTGCCTCGGCCCATTGTGATTTTACTTCGGCCCATAGAGGCAATTGCCTATGGCCTGTTAGAACAAAATCCGCCGCGGTAAGTGCCAAGTTGCTTTGGCTTTTGGTCATGCTTGCCTCGGTGCGTGCTGTTGGTTGTTCTGGCGAATGCTGTTGTTGACCTCGGTGCGGGCTGTTAGCTACCTCGGCGAATGCTGTCGTTTACCTCGGTGCCTGTTGTTAGCTACCTCGGCGAATGCTGTCGTTTGCCTCGGCGCGTGTTGTTAGCTACCTCGGCGAATGCTGTCGTTTGCCTCGGCGCGTGTTGTTAGCTACCTCGGCGAATGTTGTCGTTTGCCTCGGCGCGTGTTGTTAGCTAACTCGGCCTGTTAACTGTTGATTTTTCCCATGGTGGAAACTGACCACAACACCATCCTTTTTTGGAACAAGCAGAGCTGGAACATAACAAGAGCTCATGCTTTCCCTCACATAACATCTAGCAATCAACTCCTGAACTTGTCTCTGCAATTCCTTAGCTTCCTCTGAGATACATCTATAAGCTGGACGGTTTGGTAAAGGTGCACCAGGCAACAAATCAATTTGGTGCTCAATACCTCTAATAGGAGGTAAACTAGGTGGTAAATCTTCAGGAAACACATCGCTATATTCTTTTATCAACTGCTGCATCATTGGATGTGTACTCATCACTTCTATTTTGTCATTTTTCTCAACCACCAGAAGTGCAAAAACCTCCTTTCCCGTGTCAAGCTTCCTCACAACCCGTGATTCTCCCAAGAAAAGACTTTCCCTACAGCTTTTTTCTGGTTCTGTTTTTGTCAAACAGAGTAGGTACCAATGGCGCCAACGTGATATGCTTCTTATCCTTGTAAAAAGAATAAGTGTTCTTGTACCCATCATGCATAACTATCCTATCAAACTCCCAAGGCCTCCCAAGTACCAGATGACAAGCATCCGTTGGAATAACATCGCAGAGTATCTTATCTTCATAGTTCTTTCCAATAGAAAATGAAACCAGAATTTGTTTTGATACTTGGAGTTTGCTGTCATTCAACCACTTCAGCTTGTATGGCTGCTTATGCTTTGTCGTAGGTAAACTCAGTTTTTCCACTAGAGTACTAGACGCCACATTTGCACAACTCCCACTGTCAATTATCATATTGCAAACCTTCCCTTGAACTGTGCAACGAGACTGGAATATATCCTCTCGTTGTGCTTCTTCTATAATAGGAACAGAATGCAAAGCCCTTTGAATCACCAACAATTCCCCATGATCAGGTTGTTCAACGACCTCTTCCTCTTCATCTTGAACTTTCTGATCTACCGGTGCCAAATCAAGAGATTCATGCTTCAATTCTTCTTCAATCTCCTAAATTTCTTGAATCATCATAACTCTTCGATTAGGACACTCAGCCTGTAAATGCCCAAAACCTTGACACTTAAAGCACTTCTTCTTCATATTAAGGTTTGTAGGTGCTGCTGTAGCCTTTGAATCCACCTTCTTACTGCTGCAGCTAGCTTCACCCTTAACAGTCACATTTGGATTAAAAGAAAAACCAGAATTGTATGATCTGTTGTATGGTTTCTTTCCCGTCTTAATCTGCTTCTCCACCTTGATAGCAAGCTTCTTAACATCATCAAGAGTCCAGAAAGGTTGCAGCTCCACCTTAGATGCAATCTCTTCATTCAAACCATGCACAAATCGCACAATGGTCCTTTCTTGTGGCTCTTGAACATCACACCTTAACTGCAAAAGATCAAACTCCCTTGTATACTCCTCAACAGTACGCTTCTCTTGCTGCAAGTGTGTAAGCTTTAGGTACAGATCTTGCTTGTAATCATCAGGAAAGAATCTCCTCTTCATAAGCCTCTTTAGTTTCTCCCAAAACCTGATACGAGTCTTGCCTTCTCTAACACGCTGAGACTTAAGAGTATCCCATCAAAGGCTAGCATAACCTTTAAACCTCAAGGTAGCCACCTTAAACTTCTTCTCATCGTCATATGTGTTATATTCAAACGCCCTCTCCATAGATCTCAACCAATCAAGAAAGTCATCTGGATTCAGATTACCTTCAAAATTAGGAAAATCCACTTTGAAGTCTTCTTCATGATGATGCTGCTGCTGCTGTGGACGGTTGTCTCTTCTCCTTCTCCCACGTTCCATATGAATACCATCGTCATAATCAGAACCATGAGAAGAACCTCCACCTCCATCAGAAGACGAAATATCTTCCACAACCCTTTGTCTTCTTGGCTGCTCTTGCATATTCATGCCGTTGAAGGCTTGAACCATCTCTTGCATATGCTGCTTTAAATCCGCTATCTCTCTGCCAATATGCTCAGCCTATGCTTGGTCGAGAGTCAATCCTCTAAGAGCATCCATAATAAACAATATAAAACAGAGGATAGATGATAACCTTCACTCCGACAACCCGGGTTGCTCTGATACCACTTTGATGCGTGTAACAGGAAGCGTAAGGACTAAAATAAGATGAGACTGTAATAGGACAGCTTTGACACTGAATTAATGCGTGTTTTGGGCTGCGAAAGTTCATGAAACCAGTCTGAACACAATCTGAACGTAACCTAGATAGGAAGATATGGGATCACCACAACTCGTAAAGCCGAAGCACCGGAGCTGATAAAGAAACCCGCTGAGCTAGCACCACACCTGGATAAAGTTGCCACCTACAAGTGATAAAGACGCTCAAAACCACCACCAATGACTCTTCCAAAAATCAAAGGATAAAGGTAAAAGATCTAAAGAGATCCAAGGGGTCACAAAGACACTCCAATTTTTTAAACTCGTTTTTTGATTTTTCATTGATCAATATGAGCCTCAATATATAGATGAAATACAATAAAATCGTTCATAAAAGCTACTCTACATGCAGAAGACATAGAATAAATAAATTCAAACTCTAATCTGCATGAAAGAGAGAGAAACAGACTGAAATAAATGTTGTGTTGACTGTGGATGAAAATAACTCTTCATGTGTTGTTTTTTGGCAGATTATCAACAGATAAATACTCCAACATAAGATAGCAACTAACGGAAGACCAATGGCAGATAAAATATTCAGCAAACAATTTGCAGAGTAATGGCAAATAAATATTCAGCAGACCAATGGTAGACCAATAGCAAACTGATGGTTACTGGACCAGAAATAACAATGTGATAGCCAATCCATTTTGCTTCTCTTTTCCTTGGGTTGTTTCCTTGATGGTCTTAACCCTCAAAGCATAGGTATTGTGCTTTTCCCGAAGGAAACTCTCCTAGCAGGCATCGTTAGAGAGAGAGAGAGAGCGGTCTAAACGAGCTCAGAAGAAGTGATTATGACGCATACCACGCCATGAGAGAGGGTTGCCGGAATGCTTGACGTCCCAAAAACCATTCTGGGATACAAAACTTCGTAAATTAATAAAGGAGCCTTTATGACATGACGGGCCTCTTTTCTTCTCTGCGTTTTCCAAGATATCGTTGAAGTCACCTGAGAGGAGCCAAGTCGACGTGCGGTTGGCTCCTAGTTCCGAGATTTGGTTCCACACCTCTTGATGTTTTTGGCTCATCGAATGTATGTAGACGAATGTAAGATAGAAATATTTTCCTTTAACTTTGATTTTTGTATCGATGTAGTTAGGAGAGAATGCAAGAACTTCAAGAGTAATATCCTTCTTCCAAAAAGCGCTAAACTGCCACTAAGGACAATAGGGCGAACCGTAAACTGGTTATCATAACCCATCTACTAAAATACATTGAAGACAAACTCATCGTGGTTTTTTGTCTCTATGAGAAACGTTATGTCCGGAAATATATCTAGTCTAATTTTCCTTAGACGTCGAACTGTAAAGGAGTTCCCAAGCCCTTGACAGTTCCAACAGCTTGTAATCATTGAGAAAAATGTGGGTTTTGGGAAACCACCAATCCCTTACAAGTAGGAGGTACAAAGACCTTAGACATAGAAGCCACTACGGCCGATTGAGAAAAATCCTCATTACAAGGTACAATAGATGCAATGCGATCAATTTGAGAAGTGCATAGTTTCTTCCTCGAGGTACATCCTCATTATATTCTGAGGAGGAATTTTTATTCAAGTGCCCTACCAGCTGCTTTGGTTTTTTTAAGCGGTCGTAGTTTTATTCGTCTTCCTCAACACTTCTTTGAAGACGAAGACTACTATCCACGTCCACCACCACCACCTAGTCTTGAAGAAAGATGTTAAACTATGATAAATGGGTACCTTTAATCTCAAAGGATAGCTTCAAAGGAATTCAAGACCAAAATAAAAGGCTACAAGCCAATTTTGGTGACAAAGTAGACACTCTCAAGGCTCAACTTACGAAGTTGGATAAAGATTTTTGGCAACTCAAGGAGGATAAAAAATGGCAAGAGATTGACATTGAGCAAAACCAAGTAGACATAAAAAAATATTGGTTACCGATGGATATCATCTCTGACTCACATGACTAGAGGATAAAAAAAATCAAGAAAGAGCCTTTTGGAACTCACAGCTCGTATCGACTCTCTAGACACTCAAGTTGCTCGAATCTCAAAAATTAAAAATCCACCAGATGGAACCAATGAACATGAAGTCTTTTGCAAAAGAATTAATAATTTTTCTTATAAAAAAATTGATTATTATTTCCATGAAGTAGGTCCTGAAGCTGATTTAGGAAGAAATATTTTTAGAGGAAGGACGAAAAATTGTTTCATAAGTTGAGAAATTGTAGGTCGGCAAAGAAGCATCCTTCTGGAAGACAAGGTAATAACGATGGAACTATTGAGACTCTAGATGGTTATCCCAATTTTTCAGGAAAGAGAAAACACGAAAAGGAGTTCAAAATTGAATCAAAATCCTATGATTCTCATATGAAACATGCGACGAATAATTTGATCAAATGATATGTTGGTGAAAATGGACCAATTGAAGTCTTAGACAGGGATCCTAATTTGACCACTAGAGAGGAGAGCATAAAAAAACTCATGGTTGATAAAAAAACCTCTGATCTGCAGTTAGACAGAGATCAAAAGACTGAAGAAGCTACATGAAATCCAATTTTCGTAGCAACCATTTCTCATGCCTCAAAACGGCAAAACAAGTCGAACTAAATGACTTTAAACAAATGAGCTTAGTGTGAGGCAACTAGGTAAGTTTTTAATCCTTTTTAAATTTTAGGACTTTTCAAACGGTTTTTAGTATTTTAATTTCAAAATTTTCAAAAAAAAATAAAAAAAATATATATATATACAATGATAGTTGGACAATCGGACAAAATGTGATCGATCGATCATTATAATTTTTGTTTTTTTTTTTCAATTTTCGCGCGTCTGATCCTACCCAGAATCCAATCCAATCGGATTGACCCACGAAAATAGATTTCAATCCCCTTAAACCCGAGTTTTTGAATCAAAAAAAAAATCCTTCTTCTTCAAACTTTTTCTTTCAAATCTTTAAAACCTCATAACTTTAACGATTTTGGTGTCTATCCCACACAATTTTCAAGCTCTATCAATCCATACTAGTTTCGTCTTCGATCTATAAATATATGACCCTCGTTTTTCAATTTATAGTCGCAATTTTCGGAAAAATAAATGGTTTGTGTGTTCTTTGCTTTATGATGCGAATTTGGCTTAATTCTCTTGTTCTATACTAGTTTGTGTGATGAATTAGTCTTGAATATTACTGTGAATTCTTGGATTTAGGAATAAATTCAAATTTTAATGCTTAAGGTAGATATTTGAGAATTTCGGCGAAGAACTGTTGAATTAAAATGGATTTTAGACTGTGGGAGTCGAAACTAGCACAATTGAATTTGTTACAGACTTTTTAAGGGATCTGAAACTTCTGAGATTAAAACCACAACACAAAGATCAAGAGATAGTTTTTATTGCTGTTTTGAAAGCTTTTCGTATGAGAGCAAAAGTCTAGGGGTTTGCTAAGTAAAATTTGAATCCTCTTTTCAAGGGATGTACATATATATATATGCTAGTTTAAGTCGGCTAGCCCAACTCCTAAGCGATAAGGAAAACTTCCTAATTCTTCAGGGTTTTCCTTTCTGCAGGTCGGTTGTAACACCTTAGGCTTTACATCTGGGCTCAGCTTCCAACAAGACTTCTGTCAAGCTCGGCCCACCAAGGATTCTTTATGACGAGCTCGGCCTTCCTCATAACTTTGGGCTCGGCCCACTCGTTGTTGTAAGCTGGGGTTCGGCCCTAGATTACTCAGATGTTTGCTTTGTCGCCGGGCACGCCGGCTAGTCATACTTGCTGAGATTGCCATTGTGTGGCCGAGCTCGCCGCTGTGTTGCCAAGCTCGCCGCTGTGTTGCCGAGCTCGCCGCTGTGTTGTCGAGGTCGCCTGCTTGCCGAGCTCGCCGGCTCACCGTCTTTGCTAAGCTCACCGGCTCGCCATCTTTGCTAAGCTCGCCGGCTCGCCGTCTTTGTTAAACTTTCCGGTCTGCCGAGCTCATCAAGTGTTGCCGAGCTCTTTGCTAAGCTCGCCAGCTCGCCATTTTCGATCATTGATCTATATGGGCTCGCCGAACTCGTAGCTTCGTAGCTAGTGAACTCGGCCAGGTTGATATGTTGCCACGATAATTGATGTAACTTTCTGACCGTTGATCCAAATGACTTCAAATTTATTTTGGATGAAAGCTTACTCAATTATCTATTTGTGTCCAAATTTCATCTCAATACAACGACGTTAAGGCCTTTTTCCGAACTCATATCTCCAGCTTGGCAGGAACGAGTTCATTCATGCAGCTCGGCAAGTCTTCATTAAATCGGGTGTATCTTGCTAACCACAACTCCAAATGATATGATTCCAAATCCATTTAAAAGCTAACTCAAAGATATTGTCTGTCACCAAATTTTGTCCAATTCCGAGCTGATACGAGCCTCCAGCTAGGATACTGCCGAGCCTGTTGTCTTTGGTTCGGCTCGCCGGAGAATGAGCTCTCCTCAGATTCAGCTTCGTATAATTCTTACTTAACCATTTCACTTGTTGATCTCAGTGGAGTGAAACCTGATCCCAACAGTTAGCCCCCCAGCTCGGCAGTATTAGTGATGGATAGTTTCGAGTTTAAAGTAGTCAAAGCTGAGATCAACGTTCTGAACTTGTTGTTGAGTTGGGACGTGAGCAAACTGTAGCAATGTCGATCCTGGATGATGATGATGCCAAGCTGGAATTGGTGTTTAAAACTTGTCGAGCTGTTTCTTTGATCACATTGCTAAGTAGTTGAGTAAGATGGGATGCCGAACTGCTTTAGCAATATGGCCGAGCTGACCAGTCGATGAGACTATTAGACCGATCCGTTGGTATGTTACTAACCCGATCCGTTGTCTTGATCGTTGAACTGTTATGTTGTAAGTACTTGACGAGGCATTTTGGCAAGGAAAACATGACGAGTCGTTTTGCCGAAGAAAACGTGACGAGGTGTTTTGCCAAGGAGAACATGACGAGGCATTTTGTTGAGATGTTGTGCCAAGATGATCGTGACGAAACGATTCACCAAAAATTTCATGTTGCTTCATGAAAATTTTCAAGGGCCAAGTTCCAAGGGGCACCTTGCCAAAAATTAAATAATCGTAACGAGATGTACATTAGTTAGCCGAAGCGTGTTAGGATAACTCGCATCTCTGCGCAGAGTGGCTAAGTTCCAGTGTGCGATGAAGCGATGTTTACTGGGTTTTAAGATGTTAAAGACTAGCGTGGTAAAAATGCATGATATACGATTAGTGTTATGTTTCTAAGATGTTGCGACCAATGATTCGTTTGTTGGGTTTTTGACGATCATCTCGGTTTACGGATATGTTACCGTAAACATATCCGCTCTGATAATGAGAATAGGTGTTTCGACCAACGATTTGTTTGTTGGGTTTAAGATGAACATTTCGGTTTACGGATACGCTACCGTAAGCATATCCGCTCCGACAATGGACATAGAGTACTGTTGCGACCAACGATTTGTTTGTTGGGTTTTTTTATGATCATTTTGGTTTACAAACGAGTTGCCATCAACAAATCCGCTCCAACAATGAACATGTAGTACTGTTGTGACCAACGATTTGTTTGTTGGGTTTAAGATGAACATTTCAGTTTACGAATACGCTACCATAAGCATATCCATTCCGACAATGGACATAGACATTTATATAGCGTGCGCTTTTAATCCGCTAGGATGTGATAGTTAGATCCGTAAAGGATGTAGTAGTTCGTTGTTGTGGCCAGCAGCAACGAGAGTGAGATAAGATATCTGTTTAGTTAAGACTTTGAGTAATCCGTAAAGGATGCGAATGGGATGATCCTAGCTTCAAAAATCTTGCATTAAGTAGACGCAGAGCCTATTATAAAGATGGGAGTATAAGACTATACGTACCCACTCCCCCCTTTTTTAAAAGAGGGGACAGCTGAACCCATATGATGATGAGATGCCTACGTACCCTTTGCAGGGATCAAGCCGCCCCGTAGTTCATGTAAAGTGACTCAATGATCCACAAAACGTTGCTTTGATAGCTCGTTCTTAGGTTTTTGGTTCGGCTTGGCTTTCTTCTCCTTCGTCTTCGTGTTAAGATCTGCTACGTGATTTCTGAGCTTATACTCGGCCATAACACAAATTCGGGACTCCTTCTAATTTCCACGAATGGTTTTGATTCCATTAGGCGTCGAGAACTTTATGCACATGTGGTATGTTGAGGCCACGGCGCGCATCGTATTTAACCAAGGGGTTCCCATAATGACGTTGTAGATTTCCAGGTGATCGGCTACCAAAAATTCCATGATTTTGGTTATTTCTCCAGCCCGAACAGGTAGCTTGATTGTTCCGATTGCCATTGTCGTTTCTCCAGAGAATCCAGTCAATGGTTTTGGAGCTACCGTTACTTTGAATAGGTCGATGTTCATTCTTCTTAGAGTCTCTTTGAAGATTATGTCCACCGTGCTTCCCGTGTCTACCAACACTCGGGCCACATCACAATCGATGATGATTAGTTGGATTATGAGAGGGTCATCGTGAGGTTTGTTGATTCCGGTTGTTTCTCTTTCTTCGAATGAGATTACGTCATCTGGAAACTTGGAAGGCGCGGACCAGTTAACACTGACATCGACTCGCCGTTGAAAAGCTTTAATCGACGAGCCGGTATCTGAGCAATAGTGAGATCCGCCCATTATCATGTTGATCCGTCTTCTTGATCCAGATTGTGGGGCTTCGTCATTTTGCCTCCCTCGCTTAGGAAGATCTTCATTCACCTGCTCGGGGTGGTTCGCGTTGGTGTCCATGTCGAAATCCTTGAGGATAGTATCACCTTTGAGTTTGCCAGTTGCCAACTTTACAGCGAGTTTTAAGCCTAGAATATGGCAATTTGCAGTCGAATGTCCGAAGATATGGTGATGTTCGCAATAAGTTATTTCGTCATAAGAGCCTTGGCTCCTGGTCCACGTGCTGTTCCATGTACCTCTTCCTCCGCCTTGGCCTCCTCCTCGGCCATAACCAGGCGAGTCAATTTGATAATTATGGGCTCCTTCGAAGCCTCCTTCGTGCTGAACGTATCCAGAATCCTGGTTGCCCTTCTTGGTATTTTGTGGGCTTGGAGCATGGAGAGATAGCTTACAGATTTCGCCTTTCCGTGCTTATGGGCTAGGACCTTCATTTCTTCTTCATTTTCCGTGAAGACCGTTGCTCGGTGCAATGCATCATTAATCATGGTCGGAGCCTTTATCGCGATCTCCTTTCAAAAATATGTTTCGAACCATAGAGTGTTCTTCAATGCTTGTAACGTGGCCTCGTCACTTATCCCTTCTACTTTCAATAGTACCGACTTGAACCGTTCGATGAAATTCCGTAAAGTCTCATTTTGTCCTTGCCCCATGGTTCATAGATCCGCGTCGGATGTTCGTCGCTCCATAAACATAGCGTAGTGTTTGAGGAATGTTGTGGATAGTTGATTGAAGTTGTCGATTGAATTTCTTCCGAGCCTAGAGAACCATTGAAGAGCTGGTCCTTTAAGGTTTTCAACGAATAGAAGACATTGCCCATCGTTATTTTTGCCTTCTCTGAAGTTTGCTCTTTCCATTCCTATCGTGAAGGATGTCAGATGCTCTTTTGGATCGGATTTTCCTTCGTAAATCGGTATTTCATTTTCCCAGGATCAAAAACTTTCGCCTTCGTGATCCGGGTTGTTAAAGGAGTGTTTTGTGCTTCTTCAAGCACTTGATCGAGCTCAGGAGCCTTCCTGGTAGCCCTATGCATCTGAGATCGGACAACTTTTATCTCTGTGGCAGCTCGCTCCATGTCGGCCAGCCATCTCCTCCTTATGAGCTTGGATTGCTGCTTTTCGCTCCTCTTCGATCGGAGCTCGCTGGGCCCAGAGAATATTTTCTTCTACCTCTGTATAATCTTGATCACGGCCAAGGTCAGTGCTGCTTTGTTTGACTCGAGCTCGGCTAACACCTGCGAGCTCGGGCTCGTCGAGGTTCTCTAAATTGCGATCACCTTCCGGGTTCTCCTCTAGATCGATCACCAAATTCGTTCCGTTCTCAGTCTGAGTGTTTGGTTCTTGCGTCCCTGTGTTCGGCTCGGTGGTCGGAGCTGCGTGGTGTGACGGGGGCAATCCTCCTTGAGTCCTCGACGCACCAAGAAGGGCTGTGAAATCAAGAGCTGTTGGATTGAGACATCGAAGGGGGCACCTTACTAGGTCAAATCTTGAGCCCTTGCCTCGGGCTCGGCTCGCTATTGCAAGAACTTCCAGCTTGTCGGTCACCGTCATGTTCAGCCTATCCTGCTCGTCTGTCTTTTTGAGCAACGTCTCTAGCCTCGTCTTCATCTGGGTCAGATGCTCTGGGCTCGTCCCCGAAGCTGCAAGTACCGGTGCATCTTTTGCTCCGGATCCATCGGCTCCGGTATCCTACGGTCGTCAGCTCGCCTCTCTCCGTCGTTGGTCATCGTTCTTTGAATTGGTTTTGCGGTGGTTTCTGGTGTAAGAAAATTTCAATGTCTCCACAGACGGCGCCAAATTGTGGGATTTTTTAAGGGATTTGAAACTTCTGAGATTAAAACCACAACAGAAAGATCAAGAGATAGTTTTTATTGCTGTTTTGAAAGTTTTTCGTATGAGAGCAAAAGTCTAGGGTTTTGCTAAGTAAAATTCGAATCCTCTTTTCAAGGGATGTACATAGATATATATACTAGTTTAAGTCGGCTAGCCCAACTTCTAAGCGATAAGGAAAACTTCCTAATTCTTCAGGGTTTTCCTTTCTGCAGGTCGGTTGTGACACCTTGGGCTTTACATCTGGGCTCAGCTTATAACAAGACTTCTCTCGAGCTTGGCCCACCAAGGATTCTTTGTGATGAGCTCGGCCTTCCTCGTAACTTTGTGCTCGGCCCACTCGTTGTTGTAAGATGGGGTTCGGCCCAAGATTACTCAGATGTTTGCTTTGTCGCCGGGCTCGCCGGCTAGTCATACTTGCTGAGATTTCCATTGTGTTGCCGAGCTCGCCGCTGTGTTGCCAAGATCACCGCTGTGTTGCCGAGCTCGACGCTGTGTTGTCAAGCTCGCCGCTGTGTTGCCGAGCTCGCCGCTATGTTGCCGAGCTCGCCGCTATGTTGTCGAGCTCGCCTGCTTGCCGAGCTCGCCGTCTTTTCTAAGTTCGCATTTATTGTTGAGCTCGTCGGCTCGCCATCTTTGCTAAGCTTGCCGGTCTACCAAGCTCGTCAATGTGTTACTGAGCTCGCCTCTGTGTTGTCGAGTTCGCATGTTTGCCGAGCTCGCCGGCTCGCCGTCTTTTCTAAGCTCGCCGGCTCGCCTGTATTGTTGAGCTCGCCGGTTTGCCGAGCTCGCCGACTCGCCGTCTTTGCTAAGCTCACCGGCTTGCCGTCTTTGCTAAGCTCACCAGCTCGCCATTTTCGATCATTGATCTATATGGGCTCGCCGAACTCGTCGCTTCGTAGCTAGTGAACACGGCCAGGTTGATAAGTCACCACGATAATTGATGTAACTTTCTGACCGTTGATCCAAATGACTTCAAATTTTTTTGGGATGAAATCTTACTCAATTATCTATCTTGTGTCCAAATTTCATCTCAATACAATGATGTTAAGGCCTTTTGACGAGCTCATATCTCCAGCTCGACAGGAACGAGTTCATTCCTGCATCTCGGCAAGTCTTCATTAAATCGGGTGTATCTTGCTAACCACAACTCCAAATGATATGATTCTAACTCCATTTAAAAACAAACTCAAAGATATTGTCTGTCACCAAATTTTGTCCAATTCCGAGCTGATACGAGCCTCCAGCCCGGGTTCTACCGAGCCTGTTGTCTTTGGTTCGGCTCGCCGGAGAATGAGCTCTCCGTAGATTCAGCTTGGTATAATTCTTACTTAACTATTTTCACTTGTTGATCTTAGTGGAGTGAAACCTAACCCCAACATAGACAATTTGAGTTTTTGTTGTTGTTGATAAAATCGGGCTTAATAAATGTTGTTGGTTTGCTTTTGAGGATGACTCACGCTAGATGTCCACTAGTTTCTGTGATTTCAAAATTTCATATTGTGGTTCTACCGATTTTTCAAGAACGGTAGATTTTGTGCGTGAATTGTTGAAATTTGCACTATTTGATGATGGATTGATGATCATTTGAGCTTGTTACATATCTTATAACACCTAATTACCTTATTTGTGATTGTTTAGGGCTTTTTTGGTACGTGGGTCCATTCACTATGGGGCAAGTATCCTGCGCAATCAACAAACGCGTGAAGACCAGGAAAAACACGATGGATGGTAATTTCCGACAGCTCTCCGACGATCAAGTCAGCAAAGAGAAAAAAAGAAGGGTGAAAGAGACCACAGGGTAAGACGTAGAGAGCAATGGAAGAAATCATAAAACGTGAAAGGAATGAAAAGAAAGGTGACACCGGACGAAGCGAGGAATGGTCAATGGTGTATCACCAGTTTTGCATGGAGAATTTTGGGGTTGAGAGAGAGAAATAACAAAGTATTTTGAGAGAAAAATGGTCAAGTGTAACCGGAGAGGTGACCAAAATATGGCCGGAAAGTTGACTGTGAGAGCTTGGAAAGAGATTAAAGTCTTAGAATAGTTGAAGGAAAGGCGATAGTGTTTTTAGAAGTGGTATGTGCTTAGAAACTTAAGCCAAAAGTAAAAGTTGGATTTCTCTAAGGAATGAGCGAGGTATTTATAAACTTTACCTTCCTGGCTAGGATACCAGATTCCGCGTCCTAAGTCGGATCGGGTCTGGGTCCAGCATTTTGCCCCGGTACAGTGCACTTGTGTGTTTTTATCTACCACCTTAGTTTCTTTATGCCAGCTGTGGAGCAGAAGCCCATTGCTTTTACTTTAACATTTGCGATTTAAAGAAAATTCATACATAGCCCGAGTTTCCGATACGGAAACTCGGCTCCGTGCTTTTTTCCCGTGTGCTTTTGCTACATGTACGTCCGACAACTCAGTTCCAAACTAAATCATTATTAGCAGTGTGGCCACACCACTCGGTCTTATCAAGTTTTCCCGAGATACTGCTTGCGATGCTTATTCCATCTTTTCTTCCTCATTCTTCGGTTATATCTTCTGATTTGTCATCTCCGTGATCTGCTTCTATCTCTTCGTCTTTTTCATCTCCGTCTAACATCGATGTGACACCGGTCCTCAGAGGGCGCATTTTTTTCCGACTATGGTATCCATATTATATACCCCATCCAAGATGTTGATCCCAGTTCTCCTTCTGGCGGCTACACTACGATCTAGCTGTTACTCTTTCGTGCGGGATTCCGTTCCAACCTATCATTGTTGATGATGGAATACTGTGAGTTGATCCAATTGGCCTTGGGAAATTGGACCTATGGCTTGGGGTTTGATCAACGCTCTCAAAGTCATGTCTAACTTCTCTGGCATTAAAATTTATGGGGAGATGATCGTCGGAGCTTTCGATGCTCGACCGATGAAAAAAAGGTCCCGTAGGTTTGAGTTAATCTGCCATCCTGGTCGTGGCCTTCGTACACCCGTCGCTTTGCCTACCCACTTGGTGCCTCCGTCGGGGAAGGACTGCTTCATTTTTCTCATTTATAAGTGCCAATCAAGACTCTCTACTAAATGGTATCCTATTTGTATCAATATTCAGGATTTGTTGACTTCTCCTTGGACATGCCTCCTTTTCTTTTTTTCATCTTTGGACCTCTTTAGGATATGTCTCCCTACCAAACTTCTCAGACGACCTTTTCCCGCTTGTCGTGGCATTCTGCGACCCGTCTTTTTTACTGGGCAATGAGGTGGTAAGAAGGAGTTCTTTGGTCGCATCTCCCGAGCGCCTGTTCGTTCGTTCTGGTAATGTGGCTTTTCAATTCTGGTCTTTCTGTTAGACTTTGATCTCCTCGCCTTGTTTCTAATCATTGTCTTTCTTCTCCTATTTCCCTGACTAAGATCGGTGAACACCTTTGCTTCTTTTTGGGCCTGTTTGAACTTAGTCGAGCAAGCTCCACCATTGCCCAACATGACTAGGCCAGGAATATCTTTTGGGAGAGGTTCAATGCCTTTCTGCTTGCGTTGCTCGGCTTTGGAGTTTGAGAGAGATTATCTACTAGCTCAGCTCAAGGACCTTAGGGCGAGGTCAGGTGTGGGAGGTGTCGCAGATGCTGGGGCTGATGTTTCCAGAGACATCTCTGGGTTTCGTCCTTTCCTTCCCAATGTTCATGGGAGCTCAAGGGGACGAAAGCTGGCTCGTTCCTCCAATTCTTCTTAGTTTTCATTCTTTTCGTCCCTTTTTTTTGGCTTTATGTCTTCTTGTACATCCAGACCTCGTATTATTATATATTTTTTGTGATTGCGGCTTATGGTATTGTCGCTCTTTTAAGTTTTGTGTTGCGCCTATCTTTACGTCTTTTTGCTTATTTTTGGACATGGGGACATGCTTTTTAGTTGAAGTGTCGCCATCCTTTCATTCCGTCGATTCAAGTCCTTCCTTTTTCTGGAGATGGGAAATCAACCTTCCTCCGTGAGGGGCATCTGTTTCTGCAATAGGATTGGTCATTAGGAGGAAGTCCACCCATTGTGTTGATCATTATCGGGTAACGGGTAGTAACACATGGTGGTGATGCGCTTCTTTTTCCTACAAGCATCTCATGGGCGTCTTTCTTAGGCAGGCGTGGTGGTCACACCTCCTAACCATGTTCCCTACGAATGATACTTGAAGCCCTCCGGCCTGTTTGGCTGCGTTTTATCTTGGTCTGCCCGCTTTTCACGGTGGTGGGGACGTTCCTTTCTTCTTCTCTCCGTTCAATGTGGCATCCTTTTCTTCGCCAGGTTTCCTAATGACTAGTAACCGTGATGGTATACATCTTCCGTATGATGGGTTCATTGGTGCCACCCTGCGATGGATTGGTACTTGCATTATGTATTGACATCTTATTTCTAGGATTAGTAGGGCTCATCGACTCGAACCCGATTCACGTGCTGCTGAGGTTCTTATGTTTCTCGAGACGATGGCCTTGTCACGCTGTCCGCCTCTTATCGCACTCCAACTCTTTCTTCTAAGAAAACATGCGTCCTTACTGTTGACGGCCCTTCTCCCTGATGATACGCCCATCTTTCCCTTTCTAGCGTTACTATCTCCAACATGTTTCAGAGCCGTTCTTGCATCTGATGGTTCTCTTGCAGAGTCCGACGGAGGTCTTCTTGGAGTTTAGGAGGCTGCGGCAAGTGCGGGGTCGGTAGATTTGGCGAGTGAGCCGTCCACTTCTAGTTTGTTGTTACCCTCCTCGGAGCGTGATGCCCCCACGCGCTGTCCATGAGCTCGAAGAGGGTCTTTTTCAAACAGATCTGGAACTTTGTGGAAGTCTCAGCATTTATTGAATTAGTGAATGGAGTAATTGTCCCTCTCCTTCTAGCGCCAAATTGTTTAGGGATTTTTTGGTACGTGGATCCAACCATTAAGGACAAGTCTCCTGTGCAATCAACATACGTGTGAAGGCTGGAAAAACACGATTGTGAGGGAGGGTGTTTTCTGACGGCTCTCTGACGCTCAAGTCAGAAAAAAAAAAAGAAAAAAGTGTGAAAAGGATCATGGGTTAAGACGTGGAGAGCAAGGGAAGAAGTCAAAAAACGAGAAAGAAATGAAAAAAAAAGTGACACCGGGCCGAGCGAGGAATGGTCCACGGTGTATCAGCATTTTTGAGTGGAGAAATTTGGGGGTGAGACAGAGAAAGAACAAAGTATCTAAAGAGAAAAACGGTCAAGTGTAATCAGAGAGGTGGCCGGAATGTGGCCAGAAAATTGATCGTGAGAGGTCGGAAAGAGATTAAAGTCTCAGAAGAGTTGCAGGAAAGGCGAGAGTGTTTTTTGAAGTGGTATGTGCTTAGATACTTAAGCCATAACTAAGTGTTGGGTTTCTCTGAGGAATGAGTGAGGTATTTATAGACTTTTACCTACCCAAGCTAGGATACCGGGCTCCGCGTCCTAAGTCTGGTTGGGTCCAGATCCAGCATTTTGCCCCGGTACTATGCACTTGAGTTTTTTTCACATACCATCTTCATTTCTTTGTGCCAGTTGTCTGACAATACGGCTCTGCGATGCAGAACCCGGCTTTTCTTTACAGGTCGTAGCGCCTGGCACGGCGGGTTGAACGTCGGGAATTCCCTTGGAATCAGTTTTTCTGCTTTAATCATTCTGTGGATCAAAAGCCCATTGTTTTTACCTATTACATGCATAAGGTGAATAATAATAACCGTTTTACCGTGGACTAATTCAAATATATTCAAACATCTTAACATTCGCGCTTTAAAAGAAATTCATACCTAGCCCGAGTTTCTAATACGAAAACTCGGGCTCCGTGCTTTGCTTCCCGTGTACTTTTGCTACATGTACGTCCGACCACTCAGTTCTGGACCCGAATCATCCTTAGCGGTGTGGTCACACCACTAGGGATTGGGGGTAGGTTACTAGTGGCCTAACCGATCAAGTTACATGGACCATTGTAGATCATGCCCAAGTACCTCTAGGGTCGGTCCAATAGACCAACTATACAAACAGCGCTAAGGGATTCGCCTAAGCTAGATACACGTGGTGCTAAAAGATTCGCCTAAGCTAAGAGAGTTATTTTATCCCAAATAGTGAAGATTATGGATAAATTGCTCATTTTGCAAACTTTTTTCTATTTTTGCAGGAAATGGCAAGAGCGAGACATGCTCGTAGCTCCCAGGTTGAGCCTGATCCCCCAGTCTAGACTAAGAAGCATGGAGCTCCATTCCCTGATATACAGATGAAGACTAGGGCAGAACTCAACAAGAATAGAGAATACCCGAGGAGAGACATAAAGAAGTGGGATGATTACTGCTTCATGTTCTACAACGAGTTGCTTAACATCGGCATCCAGGGCACCAAGATGTTCTCCCATAGCGATTTAGAGAAGTTTAGTTTGGAGGATTGGGTTGAGGCTATGAGTGCCATGATGGGTATGTACCATCGCGACCGTCATACCCGTACTTTGCAGACCCGACACACCAGTTTTTGGCATATGCTGAGCTGTATTACACATCAAATGGCACCGGTATTCAGCTTGCTAGCGAGGGGACACTCTCGTACTTGACTCATGGGATGTACCATGAGATTTTGATCCATGACCTATGCGATCTCTATGGGTTTAATCCTACTCTTTTGAGGATCTTTTTCCCCGATACTACCGCCCATGATCAATACAAGTCAGGAGAGTCTAAGTAGTCCATGATCAGGAAACCAATGATTAAGATTATGGCCAAGGCCCTTAGCAACACCTTGTTTGCTAAGGATGAGTCCGGAGATATCAGGCATGATGAGGAGCTCACACTAATACATAGAGCCATCAATGCTCTCATCTCGGTTGAGTTCCATATACCATACGAGGCTCCTCCCGAGGTGAACATGGGGGGCCATTTTTCCTCATGTCCTGACCGAGAGGAAGTTCAAAGGGTTTTAGCACCACATAGTAGTTCGCTATCCGACGGATAAAAAAGAGAGTACGATATTAATGGAAATTCCCTACTTCATTAACTGCATGGTCCTTCTGAATGATCGGATCAATAAGTTATATCGCCATAGCGATCATCCTTTCCAGCGCAGGCTGCCACAAGAGGGACTTACACTTCTCACCAGGGTAGACATAAAGTTCCTACCTGGTACAATATAACTAGATCCAGAGCACCATCGGCTCCACAGGAGGATGAACCAGTCTCTAATTTCACTATTCAGGGCGAGACTCAACCACATATTGAGACGATGATGCCTGAAGTCACTAGGGAGTATGAGCTTCTCCCTCCTCCGGACATCCTAAATGAGATGGCCTACCATTGTTGGACCATAGAAAGTCACGAGAGGACAAGTGGATTAGTGCACATGATTTGACATTCCCTTGATAGGATCAGAGTCCCGAGCCGAGCTTCTTGTTTACGTGCATCAGCTATTGAGGAGCACGATGACGAGCCATTTCCGAGGCACATCACATACGAGGCAGGTACAAGCAATACACATGTATTTAGAGATGAGTTCCTTGGATGAGGTAGGAGGAGCCGCAGCTACGACAAGAGTGCCAATCCGGAGGATCATTGAGAGAAATATCATATTCCATTTCTCTTTTATTTTATTTTTATTTCTACTCATATTTTATTTTCACTTTATCGAGTCTGTATTTTATTTTAATTTTTGTTTTGTTTTTTGACTTTAGATTAAAAAAAAAAAGAGATCGAGGTTCCAATCAAAAAGAAAATTTAGATCCTAAACCTAAAAAAAAAAAATTATAATCACAGATTGAAAAGGAATCGATTGTAAATTATGGTAATTTATAAATAACTCTTACAATTTACAAAGAAAACTAGTTAAGAACTTAGATTATGAGAGTTTGGTGAAACACTTTGTTGAAAAAGAAGAAAGAAATATTATGTCTTAAACTTTTTATATTATCGTTTACCGTTTTGTTTTGAACACTTTATATCGTTTAAAAAAAATTATATTAAAAGGGTCCCTAATTTTTAATTCGCCTCGAGCCCCTACATACCTAAGCACGGCACTGTTCACCGGAGCGGAGAAAATGGACAAGAGTTGTGTTGTCCAAGAGAACTTGCAAGTCATAGCATTCATGTTCCAGTGCTGAAGTTAGAGCCACTAAAAAAGCCAAAGCTTCGGTAACTAAGGCTGATGAAGCATATACTCATGTAGTCGATCCCGAGAAGGATTCGTAGGGGTCCGTATTTGACACTACAATCCATCCTAAGCCGTAGGCATGCATAGTTGGGTTTCAGGCCGCATGCGTAAAATATGTAAAGCCAGTGCTTTGTTTTACCAAGGAGAGCAAGTCCGGAGCTGGTTGTCTCGTCTTACCAAGGTGGTGTTGTACCGTTTGCCAAGCTTTAGCCTCCACCATAGCTTTGAGGAGAATCTCCGACACCGAGAAGTGTCTATCCGAGAAAATTTTGTTGTTGCTAGAAACCTAGAGGTACCAACAAATCCAGGGTACTATGTGAGCTTCTGAGATTCCCGTCGGCGACAAACTCATAGTCTGTTTGGCCTCAAGAAGAAACTGTAGGAAAGACCCCTCATGTACACCTAAGTTGCGGTTCAAAGGGGATGAGTTCCACACATGTTGAGAAAAGGTACAGTCTCTAAAAACATGTAACACTGTTTCCATGGCTCCACATTGTTTGCAGGTTTGATCAGATTGGATTCCTCGCCTATGGAGTTGCTCACCAACCGGTAAGGCACCCACTACTGCTTTTCACAGGAGATGTTTCATTTCTGGGACAGTTTTGAGCCTTCATATATTTGATTGCCAGTTGAAATCAATATGGGCAGGAGGAACCTCTGATAAAGCCAAGAGGGCATAGCCTGATTTTCAGGTGTACTCACCTATTTTGGAATGGGGCCAAATCCTGGTATCGGGGCATTTCGAGGAGCTTAAAGGGAGGATTTTAATCTGCTCTTCATGCATCAGTATAGTGAGCAGAATTTTCTCCCAGTTCCAAACATTAGAAACCGGATGAAGGAGGTCCACCACCAGAATAGAGTCTGAGTTAAGTGGTTGAGGACCCGAGGGTCTTGTAGGTTGGTCCAGGGACAGCCATGGGTCAGACCATAAGTTAATGCTTTCACCATTGCCTATATGTCACCCTAGTCCTTGCTTAAGTACTTCTCGGCCAGCAAGGATGCTTCTCCATCCGTGAAAGGGATTTGATGTTATTGAGCACTCCATGAAGGAGGAATTATGGCAATATTTGCCCAATAAAACTCTAGCTAGGAGAGTAGTGGGTTGACACAGGATTCTCCAGCCAATCTTTGCGAGTAGGGAGTCGTTAAAGGCTTCGATCTCTCTGAAACCTAGCCCGCCCGCATTTTTTAGGACCGTAAGTTTAGACCAATAAATCCAACTCATCTTGCGTATGCCTGGTTTCGAATCATACCAGAAGCAACAAATAATATATTGGATTTGTTTACAAAGAGATGAAGGGAGTTTGAAGTACGACATCGAGTAAGATGGCATGGATGCTAACACTGACTTGAGAAGTGTTTCTTTCCCAGCCATGGAAAGAAAGCGTGTTGACCAGCTATGAGAGTGTTGTCGCATCTTATCTACTAGCTCAGCAAAGATATCTCTCTTCTTATGGCCAAAGTTTTCCGGAACACCTAAGTATTTCTCGGTGCCTCCTTCCTTGCGAATGAGAATGTGATTGAGGACTTTGCCAAGTTAATGCTCTGGCCCGACATTGCTTCGTATTTTGTCAAAATGGCTGCTAAGGCTTGACAGCTGACTGAATCCGATCGGTAAAAGAACATAGTATCGTCTGCAAGCAACATGTGGCTAACCAGAGGGCTTTGTCTTGCCACGCGGACTCCTGGTAGATTTCCATCAATCTGAGCTTTTTGGCAAAGTCCGGAGAGTACTTCTGTGCATAGACTAAAGAGGTATGGGAAGAGGGGATCGCCCTGACGGAGTTCTGCGTAGGCTTAACTTTACCCTTGGGGCTCCATTGATTAGGAATGAGTAAGAGATTGTCATTATTTGGATTCAAGCGAATGTGGGTCTCATTCATGCGAGGAAGGAACAAGCCGGAGGTGAAGAAAAGTTTGATTTCGTCTGATATATTTGGACCTACAATCGGCCAAAAAGAATGGAAGAAACATGCGGAGAAGCCATCCGAGCCTGGAGTTTTGCTGGCATGAATAGCAAAGACCACTTCTTTAATCTCAAGATCATCCGGTATTCGAATCAACTTGTTGTTTGTATCCTCCATAACACACGGTAAAGGAATCTCATGTACTAATGAGAAACCACCCGAAGAACGGCTAGAGAAGATATCTTGATAGAATTTGCTGATGATGTTGGTGATTTGATGTTCTTCGAGGCCGTACCATCGTCATCTTCTAGTACGGTCAATCGATTACAGGTTTTGTCTTCCTCTCGTAACCGCGTGAAAGTAGCATGTATTCCAATCTCCACTGTGGAGCCAAAGGATACGACTCCGCTGTTTCCATAACAATTCATCATCCTTGTAAGCTTTCTTGAGGATCGTCGTATATTGCCCGATAGAAACCGGATCCAGAACAGCAGCCGAGAGAGCTTCTTCTAGCTTCTCCTGGTTTTCTTTTATAATCATGGTACTGTTGAGGTTTTGCTCTTTCGACCAGCGTATTATCTCACGGCAACATGCCGAGATTCTATTCTCAAGCGACGGATTTTTTGCTTTATTCCACACAGCCGAGATGAGTAGCTCAACTTCTTCATTGTCCCTTAGTCTGTTGTCAAAACGGAAGATACCTTTTCATTTGATTCGAGAGTCATCCAAGTATGTGACTAAAGACCGGTGGTCCGAACCCTGAAAGAATAGGTATTGTGCTCTTCCCGAAGGAAACTCTTATAGCAAAGCATCGTTAGAGAGAGAGAGCGGTCTAAACGAGCTCGTACAAAGTGATTATGATGCATACCACGCCATGAAAGAGGGTTGCCAGAATGCTTGACGTCCCAAAGACCATTCTGTGATACAAAACTTTAGAAATTAATAAAGGAGCCTTCATGGCGCGACGGGCCTCCTTTCTTCTCTGCATTTTCCAAGATATCGTTGAAATCACCTGAGAGGAGTCAAGCCTATGTGCGGTTGGCTCCTAGTTCCGAGATTTGGTTCCACGCCTCTTGATGTCTTTGGCTCATCGGATGTCTGTAGACGAAGGTAAGATAGAAAGATTTTCCTTTAGCTTTTATTTTTGTATCGATGTATTTAGGAGAGGAGGCAAGAACATCAAAAGTAATATCCTTCTTCCAAAAGAGCGCTAAACTGCCACTAAGCCCAATAGGTGGAACCATAAACTGGTTATCGTAACCCATCCACTGAAATACATTGAAGACAAACTCATCGTGGATTTTTTGTCTCCATGAGAAATGTTATGTCCAGAAATATATCTAGTCTAATTTTCCTTAGACGTCGAACTGTAAGAGAGTTCCCAAGCCCTTGACAGTTCCAACATGTTGTAATCATTGAGAAAAATGTGGTTTTTGGGAAATTACTAATCCCTTACAAGTATGAGGTACAAAGACCTTAGAGATAGAAGCCACTAGGGCCGATTGAGAAACATCCTAATTACGAGGTACAATAGATGCAATGTGATCAATTTGAGAAGTGCATAGTTTTATCCTCGATTGTTGGACCGACGCAGCCATTCTTATCCTTGCACTGGCCCCTTGCAGGGGGGTCCTGGGGATCCTCCTTTTTGGGCTGGCTTTGGGCTCTTTGTCGTGACCTTTCACTAGACCTTTACCTTGTCCTTGCTGTTTCTTCGCTGGTTCCTTTGCACATCTGGCTGATACGGTTCTCAGTGGTTGATATTTAGGACCAAGGCGGCCTGATGCGGGGAGCTTGGTACTGATGCGCAGAAAATACTTAGGTTCGAATGCTCAACTTATAATGCCTACTATAGCTTTAAACTCTAAGCGATAAACCACAAGTGCATGGCAATGTCATTGTAATACTTAGAGGTCATTCTTCCATAAGGAGTATGTTTTAGAACAATAGGAATACAAGAGATACTAGTGAAGCTAAGCCAATTCAAGGTTTGTGTTTTGTAACCAGTTCTATCAACCTAATTAATGATGCAATAAGCAATAAAAGTTGCTAAAAAAGAACAAGAACCATAAAAGAAAGCATGTATAAACAAACCAATGTTAAAGAAAGCAATTTAGAAAAGTCAACAAACATGATCAAGAAAGATAAATGCATGAACTTTGGGTAGAGATCATAGACTAGGGATGTTTAACCTATAGCTAATGATGTCAAATCATATAACAAACCATTTCTAAGACATGGATCTTATAAGTAGACTGGTCCACTTCCATGGTAATAATCCATTCTACAAATCCACTCAAAATGACCAATCTTCTGATTCCTATTGATAAGGATTAGAGATCATTAATGCATATGTCCATATAAGTCTACTAATCACCTTATATATCAAGTGTCAATTAGCTAAGATGTGAAAAGCATGATTTAAAATCTCCTAGACATTTTCACAAATACTTTCTGGGCATGAAAAGACCTTGATCTAGGTTTTGATTAATTACTTCAATCCTAGCTATGGGCTATCTCTAAATCATGGAAAATCATACTAATCTAGACCTAAGCATCACTAGCCATACATCAAACATCCTAATCTACTCCACCCATAGGTCCACTAGAGAAACTACTCACTCATGATCATGAAAACAACAAAAGCATAAGTAAAGAAAGACATAATGAAAAGAGATTAAGAAAACATCACTAATTAAGCATAAAAGATGAAGACTTTATCCTTAAAACATTCAAAGGACCCAAGAGTTTCTTCTTTAGCACAAAGGGTAAAAGATATGATAAGGCTTAGGGTTTTTATGTCTCTAAAACAATATATAGGCATATTAAAGTGTACCCGGGTCAAACCCGGGTTTTTACAGAAAATATTCGTCTGAACAGTCTGGGAGATCAATCAGTTTAACTACCTGGGTTGATCCGTTTGACTTTTTCAGCCCATGTGTAAGTCTAATCAACCCAGTTGGTCGATCCAGGCAACGTCTTAGTCGTTCATGATGACATCTTGTCCTGTCTGGTCCTGTGTTGATCTGATCGACCTAGCTGGTCGATCCAGGTAATATCTGGGTCGATCAGGATGACACAGCCCCATTTCTTGTGTTTCTTCACTCCTCTTGATGCTCATCCAAGCCCACTTGGTTTCACTCACTCCTAGGCATCCATTGTACCTGAAATAGACTCAAAATGTTATGCATATGCAAATAATGGAACCTAGGACTCTAAGACACAGCCTATGCTATATGGAATGAAAAATGCAAGTCTAATGACTATAAAAGCTAAGGAAAATGTATGCTTATGATGATAAAATATGAATGCATCAACTCCTCCGGACTTGTCCTTTACTTGTCCTCAAGCAAAACAGTAAGGACAAACTGGAGAAGAGGTTTGAAAGTGAGAACTCAAAGCCAAAAAGATTCAAACAAAGCAGTCAACATCATGTCCCGAGATAATACGTAATTATTATTCAAATGAATTCCTACTCAATCCTTCTTCTTACACCTAACTTCAATCTTTTGCCTCTAGACTCAAAGTTAAGTTTCTGCATGCCATCCTATCTACCAATTCTTTAAGATACAATTAGGTGTTTAAGCGCGATCTTACTTAGGGACCATCGATCATGTTCAATCGGCATGGTAAGAAAAAGGCTCATGAGGCAAAGATAAGGCGGTTCATATCATTTGGTGGCTTACTCTCAAAGAATAGTAATGCAAAACATTGTTGGGGTCAGATTCCACCTCTTGAGAATCAACGATCAAAAAATGGCTAAGTATTAAAGAACAATATTAGCTTAGGCCTCTGCAACTGGACCCCTAACCGTGGCTGAAAGAGGTGGTTCGGGATCCCTAACCATGGCTGAAAGAGGTGGTTTGGGTCCCCCTAACCGTGGCTGAAAGAGATGGTTCGGGATCCCTAACCGTGGTTGAAAGAGATGGTTCGGGTCCCCCTAACTGTGCTTTTATGATGTGGTTCAGGTCCCGTAATCGTGGCTGAAAGAGGGTGGTTCGGGATCCCTAACCATGGCTGAAAGAGGTGGTTCAGGTCCCCCTAACCTTGCATTTATGATGTGGTTCGGGTCCCCCTAACCGTGGCTTAAATAGGTGGTTCGGGTCCCCCTAACCGTACAGGATGAGTTGGTTTGGGTACCCCCTAACCATGACAGGATGAGTTGGTTCGGGTACCCCCTAACCGTGACAGGATGAGTTGGTTCGGGTACCCCCTAACCATGATAGGATGAGTTGGTTCGGGTACCCCATAACCGTGACAGGACAAGTTGGTGCGAGAACCCCCGAACCATGGTTAATTGGTTCGGGTACCGTGACCTCGGTCGAAGACAAGACAGATCGGGGTCAAAGATAAGATTGATCGGGGTCAAAGACAAATACATAAATGTCAACACGAGAACCGTTTCGACAACTGACCAGAGCCAAACCAGGATGACACCCGAACGATGATACAAAGCAACCCCGAGCCGTGAACCACGGTGTCACCCGAGCCGTGAACCATGGTGTCACCTGAGCCGTGAATCATGGTATCACCCGAGCCGTGAACCATGGTATCATCCGAGCCGTGAACCATGGTACCATCCGAGCCGTGAACCATGGTACCACCCGAGCCGTGAACCATGGTGTCATCCGAGCCAAGTCTTAGCAACAGGAAGTTGGGCGGAGCTGGCGATCATATGGGCCAAGACAACGAGCCCATGAATTCAAGCCCATAATAGAGATACGACAAGGTTAAAGCCCATGGTGGCAGCCGGCTTTACTAAAAGGAAATCCCGAGGAATTAGGAAATCTTCCTTGACATTGACTTAGCCGACTTAGACTTGTATAAATAGACATGGACATCTCTTGAGAGAGGGATCCATAATTTTACCTAGAAAACCTCTGTACTTTTGCTCTCATACAAAAAACTTTCTAAGTAGCTTAATAAAAGACCATCTTTGGATCTCTGTTTGTGTTTTTGTTGGTTTTTGCTCAGAAATTTCACCTCTCTTAATAAACCCTCGACAAATTCGATTGGCGTGGATTTACACTCCCACAAACATCATGCAAAAGCAAGGGAGAAATAGAACAATTGATGCATACAAATAAGAACTTCCATTCTACCAAAACCCTTTTGTTCTTGAAACCTATGTTCTATCCATGATCTCACATACTTTCTTTCTTTTGAGGTAAATCAAATGGTTAAGCAAGCCTTATTCTTTTTTTTTGTTTTTACTAACTCTAGGGTTTTTTTTTTCTTTTCCTTTTCATTCTCCTTTGTTTTTAAAAACTTTTTCTAACTTTGATTTTGAGCTTATGGAGGGAACCTAGGCTTTTTGCCTTAAACAGAGTTTGCTTTTACTCAACCTTTCCCTAGAGTAGTCCTTTTCTTTTTCTTTGGTTTTCTTTTGAACTCAACTATTCTCTCTTTCTTTTGATCTCTCAAGTCACTCACCAAACCCAACCAACAATGAAACATCAATACCCTCCTAGTTTGCTAGTCTTAAAGCAAGAGATTAGCCTAATGGAAGACTATCTTTGTCGTTCTTATCTTTCAAGATTTTGCATCTGTATGCACTTCCAAGAAAAGGCGTCACTGAAGCAAACAACAAGAGGTTTGAAATGAAAGGTTTAGGTTAAGGGTGGGGAAACCATACTAAAAATGAGAATGGCCATTTGGTTAGCATAGAGTGGTAAAAATGGATAAGAAAACCCAAATGTGACTTTGAAAACAAAGAACATGCATCTCAAGTCTCTAATCAAGAATTTAAAATCCAATTAAGGTCAAATAAGATAGAATTGGTTTCCAGTTTAGCAAACATCAAGAAAACCAAGAGTTTCGAGCGAAGAGATCAAGATGCAAGGAAGAAAGTTTTTCTACAATTCGCCTAAGTAATAAAACGCATTATCAAAGGGATCACATTGAATGCTAAGTCAAAAAGCTATACAAAGAAATTTCATCATTGTTCTCATATGTACAATGCAACCTAGAATGATCATGCAAGTGTATGAAATGCAACTAAATGAAAAAAAAATCTTTTTTTGTTTTTCGAAATGTTTCAAAATTTTAGGATTTTTGTGGTTTTATCATGTACAATGCAATGCATGAGACTCAATATGCTAAAGTAAAACAAAAAAAAACTCAAAGTAGCATTACCAAACTATCCTCTCCCCCCGGACTTACTTTTCACCGTCTCAGTGAGAAAATAAAATCGGAGAAAAGTATGAATTGAAGACATAAAACTAAATGCAAGAATGAAAAATTTAAAATGAATGGTATTCACAATGATAGGAATGGTACCTTCGAGCTAAAAGTGTGTGGAGAGGTAGTCTTGAAGTGGAGGGAGATCGAATATGAACATTCTTGGTATTGAGAACTTAAGGTCTTCGAAACAACTTGTGTTGCAATATCTTGGTTGTGGCAAGAAGCAACATAGGGCGGATTCATCCTCATCCGTGAACTGAGAAGCGAGGGTGTTTTTGGGAAGCGTGCCGCTAAGGTGTGCGTTAGCACCAAGTAGTCGAAGTCCATCTTGGGTCTCTCTTGTAGAGGAGGGTATAATTCGAGGTTCAATCCAACTCGTTGGAAGAGTGGGGTGAGCATTCCACCAATGTAGATCCTTGGATCATCCTCGGAAGAGACGTTAAAACGAATTTGCAAGAGATTGATGAGGAACATTGATGCGGCGTCGAGATAGAAGTCGGGTTTATACTCGATTGGGCGTCCATGGTAGTTGTGTAGCTAATATCGGATAGCACAATACAACATACATAGTTCATTGGATGTTGTAACAGCCGGCCTATGGCGAGCATATATCGTGTTTACCAAAAGTCGGAGAACATAGCAAATGGTCGGGTTTCGCACTTTAGAAATGCGAGATGATCTTCGTGAATAAGCTCCATCCATTGCTATGTTTCTCCACGTGGTGGACTCTTCATGGAACTCTTGTGTTGGACCAAAAGTGGAACCCGGAAAGTCGTACACTTCACAAAAATCGGGGAAGGCAATATAATAGTTGCTTGGACCGACCATGAAGTGGATTCGTCCATGTCCATCTTCCCCATCTTTGATGAATTGTATCATGGCTAAGAAATGCTTGGTTGGCTCGGGATGAGTTAAGTAATCCATATGGGAGATGTTTCCCAAATGCATCCTCTTAATGAGATCATGCACTTGGTCTTGGATCCCCATCTCGAACATAATGTCTCGACAAGCAAAGTGTGTGGGATGGAAGGTGGCTCGGTCCAAATCATTCAAAAACTTATATCCCTCCTCCGTCCATTCCTCAAACACATAATTCCCTTGAGAAGGTTGTTGCCCCATTCTTAAATAAACCATTGTTTGGTGGTCTTAGTGATGGTTCCTATAAAAGAAAATTCTCTAATGAAAACAAGTTTCACTAGAAAGCACAAAAGCACTATCCATCATTTTACAACCAATTAATAATTCAAAGGGCATGGATGGATAGGATCATAACCTATCAGCCATTGAATTCACACAAACAAGAATGACAATAGGAGAACATCATTTCAAAGTACATTCCTCTTTAAAGAAAATTTTATTTTCATTCTAATCCAAAACATGCCAAATTAAGGGTTACTCAATATGTAATGAAATATTATGATCAAGCATGCTTAGTGGTAGATTTTGAATGACAAAGCTAATTCAAGTTTCCATTTTCCCTAAATTTTTTAAAATCAAACACATTTTCGTCACTATTCACACTAAGAACCCTAAGAGGTGAAATTTTTAAAATTAATCCATCAATTCATCAAGAACTCCCAAGAAATCAACTACCTATAATATACAAACTTTATCCAAAGCAATGGCAAGTAATCTTAGAACCCTAAGTTAACAACTCCATGAAATCAAGATTCAAACTTTTTCTTCAATTTTAATGGAGGAGATGGGTTAAGAAAGAGATAGAGAGAGAGAGAGAGAGAGAGAGAGAGCATACCTTGTGCTTGGTAAACGATGAGGTTGACTAGAGCAAATGAGAGTGATAATTTTGAAATCCTCTTGAAAAATGAGTGGGTATGTGTGTGAGTGAGAAAAGAGAGAGCTTTTTATGCAAAAGTGTTTGTGCAATGAGAGAGGAATTAGATAAATTCGTGATTGAGGGTTTTAAGAGGTCTAAACCTGTCTCAAATTCACTGTAGAAATAAATAAAAAAACCGATTTAAACCAAAGAAAACCGAGTGAATGCATAAAAAGTCAAGAAAACTTACCTTGGGAAAATGTTGCCCCTGTGTAATTCTGATCGACCCAGCTAGTCGATCCAGGTAGCATGCTGGGTCGTTCAGATGGACATTTTTCTTCTCCTGTGTAATTCTGATCGACCCAGCTGATGGACCCATGAGTTTTCTTGATCGATCCAGGCAGTGTTTTGGAGAAGGCATATTTCGACCATGTGTCATTCTGATCGACCTGGCTGATCGATCCAGCAAGCTGCCTTGGTCGTTCAGACCTACATTTTGCCTTATCTTACCTTGTTTGACTCCTAAACCATCCATATTTGTTCCTCTTGCTTCATACACTCAAAAGCACTCAAATACACTAATAAAAATAGTTAAGACATAAGAAAAATATGTACAAAGGATACCATGGAATTGCCTCCCAAGTACGCTTGTTTAACGTCTCTAAGCTTGACGGTTTGTGGAGATTCTAGGTGGGTGAAGTGTAGGAACCATATTTGGTGCTCGATTCCCAATCGTTCAATTCAACCTTGAAAGCCTCCTTCATGGCCTTTTTAGCCATTTCAACTTGTTCTTTAGTCAAACCGGAAGTGATAATTTTCTTGGTCTTAGAGAATGGCTTCAAACCGCCCTTACACCTAGCCTTGCACTCAAGTGCACCTTCAATCATCTTGATAGGGTGTAGAGTTAGAGTGGCCTTCTTCTTCTCACTTGGTTCTTTCTTGAATGCAATGGGTGCCTTAGCCTTTGACACCACTTCTTCTTTCTCTTTGAATAACAAACCTATACCATTTCCATCAAAAGATTCCACACTATCCTCATCACACTCAACACGGAGAGTTTCTTTTTCAACTTGGGTGAATCCATCTTTAGCCTAAATACTCATCAATTGGCCAACTTCTTCTTCACTAGAGATGATACCACATAAGCTTGAAGGGGAGGGGAAGATAGGCTATGAAACATAAGAGTCCACATTGTGGAGTATGGCTTTCATGTTGTGAAAATCCATGCTTGCACCCGTAGTTTCTAAGAAATGAGTACCAAGGATTAGAGGTAGCTCCCTTGATAGATCCATCTCCATCACCATGAAATCCGTAGGAACAATGCAATCCCTAATCTTTAATGGATAATCCGCAAGAACTCTTAAGGGACACTTCGAAGTTGCATCCGCAAAGGTTAATGAGCAAGTGTTTTCCTTAAGTTCCTTTACCTTGAGAGCTTTAACCATCTCATAAGAGATTACATTGACGCTTGAACTGGAGTCACATAAGGCATCTTTTAAATTCAAGTCTCCAAGAGAGCATGGAATGGAGAATGTACCCGGATTTTTCTTTTTTCTGAGGAGCACGAGCTCTTGTTTATCCCCACACGTTGCTTCATATTTCTTCATAACATCCATTACCTTCCCTTGGTTGGCCAAAATATCCTTTATAAATTGCCTTTGAAGTGGGATTTGAGCAAAGTCATCATATTTAGGCAACTCCACTCCAATACCCTCCATATCGTTCTTGAACCTTGTAAGGATCCTCTTGATCATCTTGGAGAAAACCGGGCATGGGAATGGAAGTGGTGGTTAGTATGGTGGAGATTCATAAGTGGGAAGCTCATTAATCTTCTTCTTCTTAGGTGCACTCTCTTTGGGTACTTCATCTCTCTTAACAAAGTCTTCAACATAGGGAGCTTTAAGAAACTAAGCCAACTCCTCTAAGTATAGCTCATCCTCTTCATACTATTGCCTTGTCATTGGCCCATGGTGAGCTTTCCATTCTTTTTCTTCATCAAAAATCACAACATTGCAAAAAATTCTTGGGGTTAGATTCTGATTTACCCGGTAGAGTACCGCTTGGAGCCTTTGAGCTAAAGGCAAATTGAGCTAGTTGTAGGTCAATGGTCTTCACATGTGAAGCCAAGCTTGTGATCTTACCATCCAATTCTTGGTACATTCCATCAATCCTATTGTTGACTTCTAGGAATTTCTTCCCAGTGTCCGCATTGCTTTTGATTTGCCCATCCAACACTCTTTGCACCAAAGCCTTGATTTCTTGCTCTGGTGGTGTGGGCTGAAAAGAAGTGTTAACTTGACCTTGAAAGTTTGTAGCAACTTGGTTTGGAAAGGTGTATTGTTGTTTAGGAATGAACCCTTGTTGTTGTTGTTGAGGGACAGATCCTTGACCTTATTGTTGTGTGATGAATCCTTGTGGCTTTAGAGGTAGACTTGGTCTTGAGGGTTCTCCACATCTGTGCTCCTATAAAAAATTTTTGGGTGTGTCCTATAGTTTGGATTGAAACCCTTTTGATAATATCCTTGACCTTGCACATAGCTTATCTCTTCTTGTCCATCTTGGGTAGTTTCACAAACCAGCTCATTGTTGCCATCAAAATCACCAACAAAGTGCACTTGCTTCTTGTTAGCTAAAAGAAGTTTTTCATGCTTGTCACTCAATTCCTTGATTCTCTCCCTTTGGTTCTCAAACCGTTCAATCATACACTTTGTTGTAACATTGGTTACTTTTAGCTAAGTTCTCCACTAGTTGCTCTCCTTGATCCATCGTCAAACTTGCAAAATCTCCATTGCTAGCGGTGTTGAGGGCAATGTGATATTTCTCCTCTATTTCCCAATGGAATATTTCCAACAATGCTTCTTTGGACACGCCATGGTGAGGACATGAATGTGTATAGCCCTTTAATCTTTCCCAAACCTCATACAAAGTCTCGGTTGGCCCTTGTTGAAATCTTATGATATCGTTTCTTATCTTGGCGGTTCGTTGGTTGGAGAAGAACTTGGCCAAAAACCATTTCTTGCACTCCTCCCACATGGTGATAGATGATGTGACTACACTCTTCTCCCATTGGGAGGCTTTGTCGCCTAGAGAGAATGGGAAGAGGGTAAGCTTGATTACGTCTTCTGAAATCCCGTTCATCTTCACAGTTCCACATAAACGATTGAAGTTATCCAAGTGCTCTATTGGATGTTCCATAGGCAATCCAAATAATCGATTATTTTGCACAATGTTGATGAGGCTAGACTTTATCTCCCAATTATTATTGGCGCATGGAGGTGGTCGAATGCCCATCCTAGTCCCATTAGTGAGGGGTTCATCAAATGCTCCAATCCTTCTTTCTTCCCTTGGAGAGTGAATTGGAGCTCTAGGTTGGTTTCCTAATCCAACTCCATGTGCTCCCTTTCTTTGTGGTTTCCACCACCTTGGTTAGCATATTTTCCTTCCATGTCTAAAAACCTTAAGTGATCTAACTGCTCTCTTTCCCTTCTTGCTTCTCTTACTTGTGTCTCTAACCATTTGATGTCAATCCTATGATCAATATCACTTGGTGTGCCTTTGCTTCTTGTGATCATACACCTACACAAGAGAAAGCAATACAAGAACAAGAATGATCAAATGGTAAAATATAAAAATACAAACTTAGACTCCAAAAAATCCAAATCCTAATGCCTAATATAATACTCCCCGGCAACGATGCCAAAAACTTGATGCGTAGAAATTACTTAGGTTCGAATGCTCAACCTACAATGCCTACTATAGCTTTAAACTCTAAGAAATAAACCAGAAGTTCATGGCAATGTCATTGTAATACTTAGAGGTCATTCTTCTACAAGGAGTATGTTTTAGAACAATAGAAATACAAGATACTAGTGAAGTTAAGCCAATTCAAGGTTTGTGTTTTGTAACCAATTCTATCAACCTAACTAATGATGCAATAAGCAATAAAAGTAGCTAAACAAGAACAAGAACCATAAAAGAAAGCATGCATAAACAAACCAAAGTTAAAGAAAGCAATTTAAAAGCAATTTAGAAAAATCAACAAAAGCGACCAAAGATGATCAAGAAAGATAAATGCATGGACTTTGGGTAGAGATCATAGACAAGGGATTTATCCTATAGCTAATGATGCCAAATCATATAACAAACCACTTCCAAGACATGGATCCTATAACTAGATTAATCCACTTCCATGGTAATAATCCATTCTATTAATCCACTCAAAATGACCAATCTGCTGATTCCTATTGATAAGGATTAGAGATCATTAATTCATAATTCCATATAAATCTACTAATCACCTTAAACATCAAGTGTCAATTAGCTAAGATGTGAAAAGCATGATTTAAAGTCTCCTAGACATTTTCACAAACACCTTCCGGGCATGAAAAGACCTTGATCTAGGTTTTGATTAACTACTTCAGTCCAAGCTATGGGCTCTCTCTAAATCATGGGAAATCATACTAATCTAGACCTAAGCATCACTAACCATACATCAAACATCCTAATCTACTCCACCCATAGTCCACTAGAGAAACTACTCACTCGTGATCATGAAAACAACAAAAGCATAAGTAAAGAAAAACATAATGAAAAGATATTAAGAAAATTTCACTAATTAAGCATAAAAGATGAAGAATTTATCCTCAAAACATTCAAAGAACCCAAGGGTTTCTTCTTTAGCACAAAGGGTAAAAGAGATAATAAAGCTCAGGGTTTTTATGTCTCTAAAACTATATATAGGAAAATTAAAGTGTACCCTGGTCAAACCGGGTCAAATCCGGATTTTTACAGAAAACATCCATCTGAACGGTCTGGGAGATCGATCAGTTTAACTGCTTGGGTCGATCAGTTTGACGTTTTTCATCCCATGTGTAAGTCTGATCGACCCAGTTGGTCAATCCAGGCAATGTCTCGTTCAGGATGACATCTGGTCCTGTCTGGTCCTGTGTTGATCTGATCGACCTGGCTGGTCGATCTAGGTAACGTCTAGGTCGATCAGGATGACACTGCCCCATTTCTTGTGTTTCTTCACTCCTCTTGATGCTCATCCAAACCCACTTGGTTCCACTCAATTCTAGGCATCCATTGTACTTGAAATATACTCAAAATGCTATGCATATGCAAATAATGGAACCTAGGACTCTAAGACACAACCTATGCTATATGGAACCTAAAATGAGGAGAAAGATGAAAAATACAAGTTTAATGACTATAAAAGCTAAGAAAAATGTATGCTTAGGATGCTAAAATATGAATGCATCAGGTACCCGAGAGGGGAGTGGAATTAGGAATCGTGGCCTCTGAAGAAGCAGTAGTCTGGTCCATAACTCCACCCATATCATTCCCCCCATTTCCTTGGAATCTATGACCATTTTCCTCTACGTATTGTACATAAACATTTTGTAAGTTGTCTTCATCGGTAGGCATAAGGCCTGGTTGTTTTTCATGTTTGAATAACGATTCCACTAGACGCTCTAGAGCTGATCTTCTTTGCTTAGAGGTGGTAGAGGACTCTACATTGTCTTTCTAGTTCGGTGCAAGGGTTTGATGGTTTTCTCTTATGTTGTTGGTGATGAGAGCCTCTGGTGGAGATGCAATCTTGTTATCTCTAAGTTGGCGGGAAGAAAGAGGTTCTTTAGCAATCCAACTTGAGTTTTCTTCTGATCAAAAACTCTCTCTGTGATCCTCTCTGGTTCTGTCTCTCCGGTAATGGTAATCCTCATAGTCCTTAGTGGGACGTTGTTCCTTGCTTTTGGGAGGGTCTTTTGAGAGACTTCGACGTGGGAGGGACTTATTCTCATAGCGAGGTACGTAATGTTTGCGGTCCTCAATACGAGGTAGTTGGTTGTTCCTCTCCTTCGGTCGGCTCTGATAAAGCAGGGAAGGTGAAGCTCTTCTAGAGGGAAACTCATATGTTGTATTTTTGGATCTTCTATGGTATGGGTCTCGCCGTGTCTTGTTTTCCGCTTGGCCATGACTCTGACTGCTTGAATAATGATCCTCTTTCCTCTTGTAGTCTTATCTGTAGCGGTGTTCTCAAGGGTCCTGGGACTTGGAGTCTTTATCTTATGATGATCTGTTTGGTTTTGAATGGGTCACAAAGGTTCCTTCTGTCCTCGGATCTTCATTGCATTTTCTGTTCATCTCCAACCTATGTCTGGTCTGCACTTGATTGAGGTTTACTTGTTCTGATATGTGTTTCATGGTCTGCGACATAGCAGAATAAGTATTTTCCTCGTGGGTTAGGGACAAGCAACGAAAATAGTGTTTCTCAAGCTTCTCATATTGTAGTTCGATCGATACTTCCTCAACAGATGGAAATTGCACCATTTTATGCATTATCAGAGGTTTAAGGGCATTGATGTGGACCCGGATCCAACCCTCGTTTGTATCATGATCCAGGTACTCACCCAAATCTCTTCCAATCACTTTGAGATTGCCAAACCTCCATGGAGGAAAATACTCTTCCAATCACTTTGAGATTGCCAAACCTCCATGGAGGAAAATACACTAGATCTTGATCCAGAAGGGGATGTAGGACGGGAATGAATCGGATATGATTGGTTTCCACCTTTGGAGGATGAACATCTAGCTCCTAAAGTGGAAAGGCGCCTCCTTGAGGACAGCCTAAAGGTCTTTCTCCAACAAGAATTTGAATTGGAACCAATCTCTACCCAACACCCTTCCTATAACACAATTTTCAAACCTCCAGAATTGGATCATGTAACCAATAAGGGCGTTAGGGCGTTGGATCTCTAGGTTTAGGACTCTACCCATCAGGGTTAATCTGTTGGCTTCAGTGAGATCCGCTTGTGGTTTATCTAGGAGCTTGATTGCGGCTTCTCTAACCCACCGGTGAGCCGCCGCAATTCCTTTGCCTTTTTGCTCTCTGGAGTAACGTTGCGGCATCAAATGTGGTGGAGAATAAACCATGAGGGATGCAATGAGAACTTTGGAAAACGAGTTTGACACGAAAAGAAAACAGTAGTACACTGCAAAGGGCACAAGGAGAGTGCTATGATGAGTTATAGATGAAAAATACTTTAATGTTAACACATGAGTGACATACCTGTAAATAATAAATTAGGGCAATGTTATTCTCTAAAAATGTTTCTCAAATAATATAATTTTTTTTGTTTTTTGAATTATTATTTATTACAAATTATGAGAATAACTACATGTACGATTATACAACAGACAATTTTACCCGCTTACAAGGATCCATGAGAGACAGTTCTCCTTGCACCACGCTTACGATGGACAGTTTTTCCTTTGACATGCAGGACTCAAGCCCCTATGGGGTTAGGAAAAAAGCATTTGCCTCAGGGCCCCAAATAATATATAAATTTTGGGGCCCATATTTACAAAAACTAGTCATAGTGTAGTGTAGTGCTTATAAAAACTTTAATTGGGTCTCCTCTACGGCTACAACCCGAGTTCGAAACCTTTAGGAATATTTTTTTCCCAAGTTTTATTAATTTTTTTTTTCCCAGTTTTATTATTTGTTGGAAAAATAGGTATGATAACCATGAATAAATTATAAATTAGATAGATGACCAAAAAAAGGTTTGACTATGATATTCTTTGTATTTTATGTATAAATGACAAAAATTGTCCCTCTCACACACATGCTTCTTTTTTGTTTAGTTTTCTTTTTTATTTGATGATATAATATAATAAAAATGTTTCTCAAATAATATAATTTTTTTGTTTTTTGAATTATTATTTATTACAAATTATGAGAATAACTACATGTACGATTATACAACAGGCAATTTTACCCGCTTACAAGGATCCATGAGAGACAGTTCTCCTTGCACCACGCTTACGATGGACAGTTTTTCCTTTGACATGCAGGACTCAAGCCCCTATGGGGTTAGGAAAAAGGCATTTGCCTCAGGGCCCCAAATAATATATAAATTTCGGGGCCCCATATTTACAAAAACTAGTCATAATGTAGTGTAGTGCTTATAAAAACTTTAATTGGGTCTCCTCTACGGCTACAACCCGAGTTCGAAACCTTTAGGAATATTTTTTCCCAAGTTTTATTAAATTTTTTTTCCCAGTTTTATTATTTGTTGGAAAAATAGGTATAATAACCATGAATAAATTATAAATTAGATAGATGACCAAAAAAGGTTTGACTATGATATTCTTTGTATTTTATGTATAAATGACAAAAATTGTCCCTCTCACACACATGCTTCTTTTTTGTTTAATTTTCTTTTTTATTTGATGAATTTTCTCTTTCTTCCTTTTTATCTCTTTTTTTTATTTGATTTGTATATTTGAAAAAAAATTGATTCCAATTCGTGATACCATCCAAAAAAATATAGATTTTTTCTGCACATAATGCGATTTGAATTTTTCAAACGAACAACAATTACTCGAAACAAATATGTAACTAAGTGAAAAAATACGATAGTCTATATAGAATAGTCAGGCTCACAAATATTCTATATAGACTTACTTATGTTTCATATAAAAACCATAATATACACTAACTTTTTCAAAATTAAGAAAATACATCATTTTCGGGTTTGGAGTTTATATATAAACTGTAAAAATTAAATTTTTGGGTTAGGGTTTAGCATTTTGGGTTTAGAATTTATTATTTTGGATTTAAAGCTTAGTTATGTAGAATTTTGGTGAATTGAACGAAAATAGTATTCGTGTCAGTCTATATAGAATAGACTGATGCGGTAACTACATAAAAACCATATATCATACTAGTTTTTGCACAGCTAAAGAAATACTCCATTTTAGGTTTCAAATTATTTAATGTTACTTATTTTTGTTTGTTAGAGTTTAATTTTTGAGTTCATGGTTTGGTATTTTGGATTTAGAGTTACTTATGTTGAGGTTATGATAAATAGAACCAAAATATATTTTGTGGCAGTCTATATAAAACACATGGAAAGATGCATGTTCTATGTGTTTCTATAGAGAAAAATGTGTTTTTCATTGAAACACTATTCACCATTTAAAGAAATTCTTGCATGTTTTTAAAATTGAAGTTATTTCAGATTCAGAAAAAAAAAAATTTATTTTTAGTATGATCATGATATTTAATCAATTTATATTAAAAATTAATTAAAAAAATTATTTGTAATGAGAAAATTAACCCCATTGTTCAATAACCAGCAAACAATTGGAGAATATAGCCATCATAAGTTTGTATTTAAGCAAATAACCAAATAAATGATAAAATGCCCATTATACTCTTACCACTTCTAACGCATTATCTTCTATTTCATTTTTCTATACTATTTTGTTATGGTTTGTGCAGGACAAAATAATCTACCCATTACAAATTTTTTTTTTAATTAATTTCTTAATATAAACTGATTAAATCCCATGATCATACTAAAAACATATATTTTTCCGAGTTTGAGATAACTTCAATTTTAAAAAACATATTGATGTGCACTATTTTACCTTTGCTAGAGACCAAAGATCCAATAGGCGATCGAAGCTTTAAATTTTGTAAAGCCTCAAATAAAACCACAAGTGCATTGTGCACCGACGTAGTACTTAAGGGTCAATTCCAAGAGACTAAATATTGCAAGACTAGAGAAGTGAGAAACAAAATAAGATATAGCAAATATTTTTGGGGTTTTTAATGATTTAAAAGATGAGAAATGCAAGAAAGTAAAATGCAAGAAGATAAAAAAGATAAAAGCATTGGACCATGGGCAATACTATCATGATAATGGATTAACAATCAAACAACGGTGCAAAAAATTGGATAAAATACCATCCTACAGCATGGAACTCAATACTATGACTAATCCACTTCTGTGGTACTAACCACTTCATTTGATCACCTAATTGTCATAGACTTTCGCACTTACAATTAGATAATAAATGGGCATTAACGAGCAAGTACAATTAGTTCACTAAACACCCTAAACATCAATGGTCAATTGGTTAGGATATGAAAAGCTCACAAAATGTTTGGTTCAAACATTTCCACAAACATCTTTTGGGTGTGAAAATGACCAAATGTCTAGATTTTGAGTGATCAAGTCAAAACTAGCTTTAATCTCAACCTAGGTGAAGGATCTAACAATAATCAACCCTAATAATTATCATCTAACTATCAAAGCATCCTAATCAAGCATAACTCATAGTCCAACAAAAGAGAAAACATGAATCATGGGCATATGTAATTGACTAGGGATGATTAACAAGTAAGTAATGATGCTAATACAAGTAATCAAGTTCAAATCTAAGACATGAATCCCATAAAGTAGACTAGTTCACTTTCATGAGACTAATCCATTCACTAATCATCTAATTAAGCTAATTTCTCAATTGCAATTAAAATGACTAATGATCTTTAATGCATATGTCCATTAATAGTCTAACGAGACAACTGGAAGCGGCGAATGAGCTCCACGAGGTCAAGAGGGAGCAAGCAGTTTTGGAGGCCAAGCGTGAGGTGATGACGATGTTCGAGGATAGGGTCTCCCGAGCCAAAAAGCTTCTTGGCAAGATTGACGGCGAGCCCAAAGAAGACATGCTTGATCTTGCTCAAATCGAAGGCAACTTTTAGTTCATTGGAATACTTCAAAGTGTCGAGCCACCATCTCTTGACACCGTGGCAAAGAATCTGTCCGAGCAGAATAAGGGTTTTAAAGGGGCTCACAAGGCATTTGCTAAGCTTGTGGCTTAAATGAGGGAGATCCTGAGATTCTCCTGTGCGTTCCGACATACTGAAGGAGCTCAATGATGGTGAACCTATGGAAACTACTGCCGCGAGCGTTGGTATCTAGGATTTTTCTGGTTTGAATAGGGGAACACCGGGCTTAGCTGTCCTAAGTTTGAAGAAAACTTCGGAGGATCCAACATCCTCTGATTCGGGCGAAGGCATTTCTTCTCCGAAGATGAACTCGGAACCCTCTCCCGAAAAGAGCGTTGAGCTAGAGAAAGTCGTGGAACCCGTCATTGAAGAGAAGCCAGAGGAGTGCCCTGAGACTGTGCCTGAAGAATGCGGAGGAGATGAGGACATAATCAAGTGCTTCACTGATCCGGAGCAAGAGAAGACCATAAACCCCAAAGAAACAGAGCTCTATGATCCTCTCTTCTTTGTATAGTTAAAAACTTTTAGTTTGTAACTGGATGGCTTTATCTACGTCTGTAGTCTTATTAAGAACTATTTTTGTTTTGTCATCCCTGTTCGTGTTATTTTAGGATATCGATTTTAAGACGGCATCTCTGCGTTTTGATAAGAAAAACGTAATTTGTTTCATTTGTTTGAACAACAAGTCTAAATGCTTTGCTTGTATTGCCTTGATAACATATAACTATTTCGATGAATGGATTTTAGGTATAGGTTTGCATAGTTATGTTTGAGATGAACAATTCGGCTTACAGTTATGTTACCGTAAACTTCACTGCTCCGAAATTGATCATAAGTTTGCATAGTTTAGTTTGAATATTTCAGTTTACGGATACGTTACCGTAAATGCATCTGCTCTGACAATGGACGTATGCTTGTATAGTTTAGGATGAACATTTCGATTTACGAATATGTTACCATAAACATATCCTCTCCGACAATGAACAAATATTTATATAGCGTGTTTTAATCCTAAGACGGATGCGACAGTTTAGATCTGAAATGGATGCAAGAGTTCACTACAATGGCCAGCAGCAATGAGGATGTGGCGAGATGCCTAGCTTAATTCATTCGAATATGTCTGTTTTGTTAAGACTTAGTGATCCTTGAAGGATGTTAGGTAAAACTTTTCTTTGGAAGCTTTGCTTTGATAGATCATAGAATCTATTACAAAGATGGGAGTATACGTATACGTACCCACTCCCCCCCCCCCCGCCTGCTTGAAGGAGGGGGCAACTGAACACATTTGAAGATGGGCTACCTACGTACCCTTTGCAGGGATCAAGTCGCTCTGTAGTTCGTGTTGAATGGCTTAGTGATAGTACTTCTTGAGATGCATCGTGTTCCATGATCTTGGTACCGGAACATCGGTCATGATGGCAAGTTTATAAATGCTTGGTTTGACTACCTCTGTGATCATGTAAGGTCCTTCCCAGTTTGCTCCCAGTTTTCCGGCATTTGTTTCCTCCGTGTTTTGGAAAACCTTCCGCAAAACTAAGTCTCCTTCGTAAAATCTTCGTCTTCGAACATTGGAGTTGTAGGATTTCGCTGCTGCATTCTGGTAGTTCTGGATCTTGATCAAGGCCTGATCTCGTTTTTGTTGATTAAGTCCAACTCGTCAAGCAGTAATAGGTGATTGAGTCCTTCTTGTTTCGGAAGAAGTCTGTAGCGAACTCCGGGAAAATGTATTTCTGGTGGAATGACACACTCTGTTCCATAGACAAGGGTGAATGGGGTTTCACCGGTTGTTCGTCTGGGGGTTGTGCTGTGAGACCACAACACTCCTTCCAATTCTTCAGCCAAACGTCCCTTCTTTTAATCGAGACGCTTTTTCAGACTGTCAATGATTGTCTTCTTGATTGCTTCTGCTTGACCATTTTCTTGTGGATACCTTAGAGTGGACTTGCTAAGCCTGATCTTCCATTTTTCGCAGAAGGCTTCGAAACGATTAGAGATTAATTGTGAGCCATTATCCGTTACAATCTCGTATGGTACTCCATGTCGGCATATGATATTCTACCATACAAAGGACTCCACTTGTGCATCTTTAATGCTAGCATAGGAATCGGCTTCGACCCATTTCAAAAAAAAAATCTGTTAAAATCAACAGGAATCGCTTCTGCTTTGAGGGGTGCAGTGGCCCGACGATATCCATGGACTATTGCATGAACGGGTATGGTGATGAGATTGAGGAGAGCACTTCCGTTCGCTGGTGAATCATTGGCGCGTGACGTTGGCACTTCTCACACTTGGCCAAGAACTTGTTGTAGTCTTTGATCATCGTTGGCCAGTAATAACCATGGCGCTTGACTTTTATTGCCAGTGTTCTTCCTCCTGAATGATTGCCGTATGAACCGTTGTGAACTTCTTCCATGATTTTCCTCGCGTCTATTCCTTCTATGCAGCTCAACAATGGTCCCGAGAATCTCCACTTAAAGACGTTCCCATCGAGTAAGACGTATTGAGCTGCCTGGGCCCGAAGTTTACGAGCTGCCCACTTTTTGGTTGGTAAGACCCCGTCGTATATATATTCTCTGATTATGTTGAGCCAATTCTTGTCGCAACCATATTCTGCCTCATTGTTGATATCGCTTGCTTCTTCATCGGGTTTTGATTTGTTGATTGGGTCGTCATTGCTTTCAGTGATTGCCGACGCTTCGAGAATATCCTCTTCCATCGGAGCAATATCAGGTTCAATGGATGGCGGGTTTACCGGTCCTTCCTGCATTTCAGCTGTCTTCTCCTGCCCGTTTGTGACTTCTCTTGCTTACTCAGCTGCTTGTGAACGAGTTATGGCATTCACTGTGTCGGAAAGATTGATACTTGGGTGCTGAATGAATTCTACCAGGATAATTCTCTTTAGATCCGGATTAGAAGTTGATGCAAGGACTGCAAGTGCATCGGCCGAAGTGTTCTCTCCACGTGGGATGCGTGTCAGTACGAATTCTTTGAATCGCGCAGCCAATTCCTTCACGATCTTTAGGTAAGCTTCCATTCGATCGTCCTTTGCTGCATACTCACCACTGAATTGATTTGCGACTAACTGGGAATCGCAGAATACGTGCAGCTGTTCGATCTTCAGGCCACCAGCGAGTTTCATCCCAGTGATGAGGGCTTCGTATTCTGCTTCGTTGTTGGATGCGCGAAAACCTAAGTGAAATGACTGTTCCAGAATTTCACCGGTTGGAGAGGTGAGGCGTATTCCTACTCCCGCGCCACTTTTGGAGGATGAGCCGTCGATGTGAAGCTGCCAGGGCGGGCTCGGTGTTTTACGGTCAATGCTCTCTTCTGGGAGTTCAATCAGGAAATCGGCTAGGACTTGAGATTTTGCACATGTGCGTCCGCGATACTTGATATCATATTCGCTCAGTTCGATTGCCTATTTTGCTAGCCTTCCTGATTGACTTGGGCTATGCAAAACGGATCTTATCGGGAATGTACTCAGGACGATGATCGAGTGTGACTGGAAGTAAGGCCTCAGCTTTCTTGCAGACATTACGACAGATAGTGCCAATTTTTCCATTTGCGGGTACCTCATCTCAGCGTCTGTTAGAGTTTTACTGACGTAGAATATTGGCTTATGTTCCCCGCGTTCATCTCGAATCAGCACGTCGCTGACTGCTGTGGCGGAAATTGCAGTGTATAGAAAAAGCGGCTCTCCTGCTATTGTTTTGCAAGAACGGGAGGGGTAGCCAGGTAAGTCTTTAGTTGTTGAAAAGCCTCTTCGCATTTTTCAGTCCATTCGAACTTCTTGTTTCCCCGCAAAGTATCATAGAAAGGCAAACATTGTTGGTGGATCTCGAGATGAATCTGTTTAGTGCGGTTACCCTCCCGGTAAGTCTTTGCACCTATCTTTTTGTCTTTGGCGAAACCATCTGAATGAGTGCATGGATCTGCTTAGGGTTTGCTTCTATGCCACGATGAGTAACCAAGTATACAAGGAATTCTCCTGATGTGACCGCGAATTTGCATTTGGTCAGATTCAACTTCATGTGATGACAATTCAATCGCACAAAGCACTCCTCGAGGTGAGATATGTGATCTTGTTCCCTAAGTGACTTCACCAACATGTCGTCTATATAAACTTCCATTGTTTTTCCGAGTTGATTGGCGAACATCTTGTTCACCAGTCGCTGATATGTTGCTCCGGCATTTTTCAAACCAAATGGCATTACCTTGTAGCAGTATATCCAGCGGTCTGTTATGAAGGCTGTCTTCTCCCGGTCGTCTGGGTTCATCAAGATCTGGTTGTATCCGGAGAAGGCATCCATGAATGAGAGGCGTGCATTCCCTGCCGTTGCTTTGACTAGGCGATCGATGTCTAGAAGGGGGAAGCTGTCTTTTGGACAAGCTTTGTTTAGGTCAGTGAAGTCCACGCATACGCGCCATTTTCTACTCTTCTTCTTGACCACCACCGGGTTAGCCATCCAGTCTGGGTACTGTACCTCAGTTATTGAACCGACACACAGGAGTCTTTCTACTTCATCATTGACTGCTTTGGCCCTGTCTGGCCCAAGCTTTCTCCTTTTCTGCTTTACTGGTTTGAACGTTGGATCGACATTCAGCTCGTGGCTTGTTATGCCGATATCGATACCGGACATGTCATCCGCTGCCCATGCGAAAATGTTCACATTCTTTTTTAAGAACAAAACGAGTTCTCCCTTGATTTTTCCATCGAGTTTGGCTCCAATCTCCACGCATCGCTCCGGACGTTCGTTGTCAATGCAAACTAATATTACAGGGTCGCATGTCGGCTTAGTTACTTCTTCTTCGCGATCCTCCACAATCTGTAATTGCTATAAGAGTTTCGAAAGCTCTTTGACCGGTTCTCTGTCGGTCTTCATTTTCTTGCGCTTTGAATTTGCCACTAGATCGGTCACCGGATTTCTGAGCTTGTGTGCGGTGAGGAAGTAGACGCGAGACTCCTTTTGGTTTCCATGAATTGTTTTTACTCCATTTGGGGTAGGGAACTTCAGCCAGAGGTGATATGTTGAAACCACGGCGCGCATAGAATTCAACCAAGGGGTCCCCATAATGACGTTGTAGATTGCTGGGTGAGCAGCTATGGAGAATTCAACGCTTTTCGTCACCTCACCAGCTCGGACATGAACTTTGATCCTTCCTGCAGTCATTGTAGTTTCCCCGAAAGATCCAATCAATGGTTTCGGGGTTGATACTACTTCGGATAGGTAGACATTCATTCTTCTGAGCGTCTCGAGGAAGATTACGTCCACCGTGCTGCCGGTGTCTACCAACACGCATGCTACATCGCAATCGTTGATAATCAATTCGATCACGAGAGGGTCGACGTGTGGCCTGTCGATTTCGATCGTCTTCCTTTCTTCGAATGAGATCACGTCATTCAGAAATTTCGAGGGTTTGGACCAGTTAATGATGACGTATGCCCGTCGCTGGAATGCTTTGATCGACGAGATAGTATCCGAGCAATAATGAGATCCCCCATTATCATGCTGATCCTCCTTCTTGATCCGGAGGGTGGTGCCTCGTCATCTCGTCTATCACGTTTAGACGGATCTTCCTTCATCTGGTCGGGTTTGTACGCATTTACGTCCATCTTGAAATTCTTGAGGCTGATGTTTTCTCCAAGTTCGCCAGGCGCTAATTTTTTGGCAAGTTTTAGACCGAAAATGCGGCAGTTTGCAGTGGAATGCCCATAGATGTGATGGTGTTCGCAGTAAATCGTTTCATCGTAAAAACTGTCTCTCTTGGTCCATATGCTCCATGAATTCCTCCCGTGGACTCGGCGGCCTCTTCCTCGTCCGTCTCTAGGAGCATCAATTTGATAATTGTGAGCTCCTCGAAAGCCTCCCTCGTACTGGACATAGGCGAAACTCTAGTTGTTTCTCTTGTTGTTTGAAGAATTTGAAGCTTAAGGAGGATGGCTTAGCGGTTTTTTTCTATATTTTTCAGTGAGGATCTTCATCTCCTCTTCTTCGGTTATAAAATTTGCAGCTCGGTGCATTGCGTCTTGTATTGTCGTGGGGGCGTTCAGCGCAATCTCTTTGCAGAAGTCGGAGTTAAACCAAAGCGCCCGCTTTAAGGCTAGCAGGACCGCCTTGTCGCTCAAGCCTTCCACTTTGGACATGATCGCTTTGACTTCAGACGAAATTTCGGAGTGTTTCGTTCTGCCCCTGAGCTAGGGTCCACAAGTTGGCATCTGAAGTTCCCGGATCCATGAATATGTAGTAATGCTTTAGAAATGCTGCGGATAGCTGATTGTAGTTGTCGATGGAGTTCCTCTCGAGTCTGGAAAACCACTGGAGTGTCGGGCCTTTGAGGTGTTCTACGAAAAGAAGACATTGTCCGATATCTTTTTGTTTTCTTTGAAGTTAGAACGGCCCATGGTTATGGCAAAAACTGTTAGATGCTCCTTCGGGTCAGTTTTCCCTTCGTAAACTGGAACTTTCATCTTTCCCGGGTCAGGAGTTCTCGCACTGGTGATCCGTATCGTGAATGGGGTGTTCTGTGCCTCTTCTAGTACACGGTCTATTTCGGGCACCTTGCTTGTTGCTTTGTGCATCATGGATCGGATGGCTTTTATGTCAGCGGCTGCTCGGGCCATATCCGCGCGCATCACAGCCATCTCCTCTTTCTGGGCTTGGATCCCTGCTCTTCGCTCCCCATCGATCTGAGTCTGCTCGGCCCATAGGATATTCTCTTCCTCTTCGGTTAGTTCTTGATCTCCTTCTGGTATGGTTCCGCGTCATTCGGTTGGGGTTTGGCCAGCTGCTGGAGCTCGGCGTCATCGCGGCTCTCTATGTTGCGCTCCACTTGATACTCCTCTTCTAGATTGATGATTTGGGCCGGCTCCTCCTTTGGTGCATCGCCTGCTCCTTGCGCTTCGGAGGTCAGATTTGCTGAGTTTTGATGGAACGGTTGTAATCTTCCACGGGTTCTCAGCACGTCGAGAGGGGTCGAGAAATCTAGGACTGTTTGGTTAAGGCGCCTAACGCCACGATCGATCGGGTTTGAGATCTTGCTACTGGCTCGGGTCTCCGTCGCCAGGGCTTCCAACTTTTGTGTCATCGTGCCGTTCAGCTTGTCCTGCTCGTCGGCCTTTTTGAGAAGCTTCTCCAACATATTCTTTATCTCCGTGAGTGTTGCTGAATCCTCCTCGGTCTTTTTAGGTCGGTTCATCTGATCCTCCACGCCGGTGTCTCTGGTGTCAACATCGTCCTGCTCTCCGTCGTTGGCCATCGTCCTTCAGATCGGTTTCGCGGTGGCTTTCGGTGTAAGAAAATTTTGGTCGCCACAGACGGCGCCAAATTGTGGGGTGTAAATCCTCGCAATTGAATTTGGTTAGACTTTTAAAGGGATCTGAAACTTATGAGATTAAAACCACAAACACGAAGATCCAAAAATGGTTGTTTTATTAAGCTATTTTGGAAGCTTTTCATATATGAGCAAAAGTATAGAGTTTTTGCCAGGTAAATTTACGGATCCCTTTTTCAAGGGAGGTACATGAATATATATACAACCCTAAGTCGGCTAGGGTGACTCCTAAAACGATAAGGAAGTTTTTTCCTATTCTTTTGCTCATTTCCTTTCTCCATCATTATCTTCATTTTCCTTATGCGGCTTGCATAGCCTTCGGCTCGGGTGGCATCCTTCTACGGCTCGGGTGGCATCCTTCCGTGGCTTGGGGTTTACCTCTTTATGGCTCGGGTTCACTCTCCTGCGGCTCGGGTGGTCGGAGCCATAATGGCAGTTGTATATCCAAGCCGTTTCATGTGACACTTAGTTGACACCGAGCCGTTTCATGTGACACCCGAGCTGTTTGAGTTTGGCGTGGGTGTTCGTGATACTTAGTTGACACCGAGCCGTTTCATGTGACACCCGAGCCATTTGAGTTTGGCTCGGGTTGTGTCGTAACACTTAGTTGGCACCGAGCCGTTTCATATGACACCCAAGCCGTTTGAGTTCGGCTCGGGTGGCAGTTCGTGGTTCGTGTTCGGCTCGGGCGGCATCCTTTCTTGGCTCGGGTGACACCTTCCTTCATGGCTCGGGTAATATTTGGTTTGGGTGGCATCTCGGGCAGTCGGTCATAGTAGTTGCGTACCCGAACCGTTTTCAAGAGACACCCGAACTGTTTTGAATGACACCCGAACCGTTTTCGAGTGACACTCAACTCGTTTTCGAGTGGCATCCGAGCCATCTTCATGCAACACCCGAGCCGTTTGAGTTTGGCTTGGGTGTTCAAGTCACTTAGTTGACACCGAGCCGTTTTAGTCATTTTCTCATCTGTTAACTTCAGGTGGGTGAAAATTGACCCCAACAATGATTAACAAGTAAATAATGATGCTAAGACAAACAATCAAGTTCAATTCTAAGACATGAATCCCATAAAGTAGACTAGTTCACTTTCATGAGACTAATCCATTCACTAATCATCTAATTAAGCTAATTTCTCAACTGCAATTAAAATGACTAATGATCTTTAATGCATATGTCCATTAATAAGTCAACAAACCACCTTAATCATCAAGTTTTAATTGGCTAAGATGTGGAAAGCATGTTTAGAGTTGGTCTAGACATTTTCACAAACACCTTTCGGGCATGAAAAGTCCATGATCAAGGATTTGATTAGCAAAGTCAATCCTAGCTTTGGGTTCACTCTAAACATAGGAAATCACAAGATTCTAAACCTAAACATCATTAATCAATCATTAATCAACCTTAATCTAACATAACCCATAATCCATAAGAAGGCTGAGTCTTAAACATGATGAAGAACAAAGACAAAAACATAAACATAATGAAAATACATAAATAAAAGATAAGAGATAAAAGAGTTGAAAAATTCTTCTCTAAAGTGGCATGATGAGATGAAGATCTTATCAAAACATCAAGAAGAGAGTTTGGATCCAATCCAACTCTAGAAGGGAGAAAACTTAGTGCATAAACATAAAGATAAAAGATAGAGTTGAAGAATTCTTCTCTAAAGTGGCATGAGGAGATGAAGATCATGTCCAAAACATCAAGAAAATAGTTTCGATCTAATCCAACTCTAGAGAGGATAAAACTTAGGGTTTTTAATGTGCTAAAATATATATATATATATATAGTAAAAGGGATAAGGTACCGGGTCAACCCGGGACAAACCTGGAATGTGCAAAAAATGTAAGCTGCATCGACCTGTCCCATTGACATGGTGAAGAGGGCAGGTCGATGCAGTGAGCATCAGTCCTCCTTCTCGCCTGGTACAGCTCACATCGACCTACTGCATCGACGTGGGGAGCTGTGCAGGTCGATGCAGCTTAAACTGGATGGTTTTTGGCTCCTCTTTGCTCCCTTTGGTTTTCCTTTCCTCTCTAATTAATTCTCCTTGATCCTAGGCCTCCATAGTACCTAAAATAGACTTCAAATACAATGCAAATGCAACATAATGGACCTAGGGCTCTAAGACTAAACCTACACTAAATGGAACCTAATATGAAGAGAAATGTGCATTAATTAAGTAATCTAAATGAGTGTAAAAGCTAGGGAAAATGCATGCTAAGGAGTGCTAAAATATGAACACATCACATACACGAATTTCTTAAAATGGTAAATAGTGTTTTAATGAATAACACATCGTTCTCTATAGAAACACATAGAGCATGCATCTTTCTATATTTTTTATATAGATTGCCACACAAGTTATTTTGGTTTTATTTAACTCTAAATCCAAAATATTAAACCATAAACTCTAACAAACAAAATAAGTTTATACATAAAATACAGAGAATATCATGGTCAAACCTTTTTTTGGTTATCTACCTAATTTATAATTTTTCATGATTATTACACATAATTTCCCTTGGTTAATTTAATTGATGTGTCCCTTAAATTTCTCTTTGATCGACACATATGATTTTTTCACTTATATCTTCTCAATTAATATATAAAAGATTGTCAAAACCTTTAGATACATACATATATATATATAAAGGATTTGGAATGATGTAGGTACTACCGTATTCACACCCCTGGAACAAATTAAATCGTATTCTCCATCCTATGGGTGGAAGAGTATCATATCGGCTAGATCTCTAGTTAAAAAAAAGGACTGGCTAAAAGATTTGGGTCAGGTGAGTCCATTTCGGTTTGGAATGATCCATGGATTCCCGGTTCTTACCCGAGACGAGCCACCTGCAAGGGTACTAATTATTACCCTTCATTTAGGGTTAATCATTTGATTGACCCGATGATAAAAACTTGGAATTGGGATCTGATAAATGCAATCATAGTCCCGGAGGATATCAAATGATTAGGAGTATTCTGATAAGTCATACTTATTGCTCGGATGCCTTAGGTTGGCACTATACTAAATCGGGGTGGTATACGGTTAAATCAAGGTACAACCTCGAGTGCCAATTTTCTCATGCGGTCTCGGAGATGGGTTATTATGGTCCAGATATTCGGCCACTCAAGGCTCACGTTTGGAAACTAAAATGCCCGTCAAAGTTAAAACATTTTTTATGGCAGGTTCTATCGGGGTGTGTCTCGGTCACACACAATCTGCGAGCACGGGGAATCAATTGTGATATGAGGTGTAATAAATGCGTTTTGGAGGAGACTATCAACCTTGTGTTGTTCAAATGTCCCCCAGCTCTACAAATTTGGACACTATCACAGGTTCCATCGGCTTCCCAAATCTTCCCCCGGACATCATTATTTACCAATTTGGACTATCTTTTCTGGTGGCTCCCGATAGATAGCCCAGAATTCCCGTGGATGATCTGGTATATATGGAAAGTAAGAAACGACAAAATTTCAAAAACTTGGATCGGGATCCTAATGGAATCCTAAGGATGGCAGAAACTGAGGCACGATTTTGGACAGCGGCTCAATCGGCCAACCCTGATGAGGATGGGGTAGATTTAATGTCGCCTCCCTCTCAGCCAACAATGGCAGCGGTTGTGGGACCTAGGTGTTTCGTTGATGGATCCTAGAAAGATACAGAGGTCTTTTTCGGAGCATGTTGGATTTCCTCCCCCCTTGCAGGTGCAGATCTCTTAATGGGTGCAAAGAATTTCATACAAAGCCTTTCTCCCCTACATGCTGAATTAGAAGCCTTTATCTGGGCCATGCAATGTTTGCTCACATATCAGAAGACAACGGTCAACTTCCTCACAGATTATATCGATTTGGTCAACATGGTGTCTCATCCACACGATTGGCCGGGTTTTGCAGTTCAGTTGGAAGACTTGAAGCGGAGAAAGGAGACGTTCTTTCACTTCTCACTTTTGCACACCCCTAGGAGCAACAATGTCCAAGCTGACAACCTTGCGCACAGCACTCGATGTTATCCGTCTGATATTTCGTATGTAAACTCTTCTCCCTTGGGTTGGATTTTCAAGCCGTTTTAATTAATTTGTTGTTGGCAAAAAAAAAAAATATATATATATATATATATATATATATATATATATAATCAATAAAAACTAAACTTTTTGAATAAAAGAGAATTTTGAATGGAATTTAAAAGTCATCAAACCAATAACAATGGATTTCCTTAAGAATGTCATAATCCATAAACCAATAACAATGAATTCTAAAAAATTTAAAAATCTTTAGGAACCCACCTACCAATAAGCCCCCCCCCCCCCCCAACCCTAGTTATTTTAGGTTGTAATAAAAAAATTTTAAAAAAAAACATTGACACGTGTCCCTCTCTCAGCTGCTGACCTGGCACTCAGCTGGAGAGAGATGGCCCTCTTTTATATTATAGATTACTCATCTTTTAATATGTGTTTCACGTTTCTATTGATTTTTCTAAAAAAAATCAGAATATGCTTCCATGGAGTAGGTATGACTCTGGAGCAAAAAAAAACCAAAAAAAAAGAAGGGTTTCTGCAAAAGAACTCATCACAATGATTTTTTTTTTTGCAAGTCAAACCCTAGTAAAAAAATGCAGGTCAATGCATCCAACTCAGTGGTCATCCGCAAAACAGCCCTTGACTGTACGATGACATGGCAACTGTTAACGTCGTTGATAAATGTGAAATGCACCGTTTAAGAGGGATAAAAATGACACAAAGTTTGTGTTGACGATGTCGTTTAAACCACAAAGAAACAGCAAAGCCTTGTATTATACTTTAACCCCAATATCAATTTGGGGAAAATTAGAAATTAGGGTTCTGGATTTTTATCCAAAGAGGGGAATTTATCGAGAGAGAGAGAGAGAGAGAGAGAGAGAGTTGAGTAGAATCGATTGACGAGTGGTAGTGAGAGAGAGAGTTGAGTAGAATCGATTGACGAGTGGTAGTGAGATGGTCTCGAAAGGATGAATTTAATCAATGTAAGGGTTCGAGTTTCATGTTTGTCGCAAGGTCACAGATTTTTACAATTTCATATGAGGTAAAAATCTAAAAATTCTTAAATTTATTGTGAGAAATCGATGGTGTCTCTGATTTACGTGTTTGTTGATTGCAGTTTTGATCTGTTTCTATGTGTTGGAGGCTACTGGTCAAGCGATGACGCTTACCTTGGTGGAGAGGCACATGAATCGAGTAGACACATTGGTGAAGGGTTTTCATTGAATACGGTGCGGATGTTAACTATGAATGTCCATGGATACCAGGATAACATGCGGAAGGTGTCGTGGTTTCCACCAGAAGCGCCTGACAAGAAAGTAGATATTGAAGACGATGCAAAGTTAGTCAAAGCTGTTCACTATGCTATTGGTTCAAGTGTGTTAACTCTATTCGTTGTCCGTGTAGATGATTCGTATATATCTAGGCGTAGGGGTTATGATCTTGGGTTCTTATCTGATGATGATGTTGATGGCGATGATGATGGTAATGGTGATAATAGTGGGTCGGAGTCTAATGGTAGTGGGAGTGATGATGATGCTTCTGAGGCTTAATGGCTACACTCACAAATTACAAACTTGCAGATTTCGATTGACCTTGGTTCGAGTGCAGCACATATGTTGGCTTTGCCATTTTTTACTTCTCCGTCTGTTTATACTCTATAAATGCGAATAAATATGTTTTATTCTCAAATGATAGTGTGGCCTAATGGCTACACACCAATCCATACAATCCATACACATACACGAACCATGGTTCCAGTACTAACGATGCATTTAGCACAATTTTTTTTTTTCACAAACTCACACATAAGTTTGGTCAAACCGAGTACTTGGTTCATACAAAAGACCCTTTTAAATACATTGAAAAAAATTAATACCAAAAACATTGACAATTTAATACCAAATCATGCAACAAACATTAAGGTCTCCAACAAACATTAAGGTTTCACAAAACATGCTAAAGTCACTAGGCTTATAGATTCATTCCACATACGTCAACCCTTATCTACTTAAACAAGTAGATAAATACAGCAACGAGAACAACAACAACCCCAATTGCAACTGCAACCTTCAACTCTTTCCTTCGCTAACCCTTTTCCTCGGAGCTCCTTTCACTTCCTTCTTCAATTGAGAAATCTCGTCAATATCGGCCTACAAATAAAGCCGCATAGTCTCCATACTTGCCAAATCAGCACATGTCTCATGAACCCTCTTGTTTTCGTTTTTCATGTAACGCATCCTATCATCCATTCCTTCCATCTCATTCTTGAGGTCAGAAAATTCCTCAATCATTGACTCGTCCCACCACTTCCAAATATGTAAACCTCCATCCTATACATCAAAGTTATAAACAGCTGAAAAACATGTATAAACACATGTGTACCATTGGAAAGTTTGAGGTTTCACACTTACATCACTCATTTCGCACGTGTAGTATCTCCTTCCAAGGTACGATGGAAATTTTGAGGTCTCAATTTTAGTGGCACCACCACAAAAACATCGCCTAGGAATGCCATATCTGCCCTCTCGACGACCCTTAGAGCTCACTATCGACCTCGAAGAATAGATAAGGCTATAAATGTAAGGCATTTCTTTCTCTGGTTCATAAACACCAACATATGCAGTCAATTAAATCCATTTATGGATTGATTCGAAAAACCGAGACATCCATTTATTCAACCACATATCAAAATCCAAAACTGATTTCGGAACAAGTCACATACGCCACCAAACACACTTGCATTCAACATATATATATAAAAACAACTGATTTGGAAGGAAATCACATACACTGTTTCAATCAGCAGTATAAACCCAGATTTATTCTCACCCAACCCCACAGACAACTCGAAATCACATAAACAACTCAAAATCGAGACACAAACCACAAAGACAACTCGAAATCTAAATATAAACGTACCCGAGAACCTGCTTCAATATGAATTCATCAAGGGTTCGGAGAAGTTGAAGAAGTCGAAGAACCCTAATATTTTCCCTAATTTCGATTTCACTCGTGTTTTCGTTCAATATATATTTTAACCACTTCACACACACACGTGCTTTAATAAAAAAATGACATGATTTTTGAAAACTTGATAAAGATCAAAACGGTGCGTTTTAAGTTCTGTTAGCAATATAACGTCTGTTACAGTCAATGGCTATTTTTGGGGTGACCACGGAGTTGGATGCATTGACCTACATTTTTTCACTTTAGGGTTTGACTTGCAAAAAAAATCATTGAGACAGGTTTTTTTGAAGAAAGATTAGAAGCGTCAAACAGATCTCAAACAAATGCGTTGCACATGTATTTTAAAAAATCTGAAAATCTTGATGAATAAGTGGGAATTAATGATGAGTTTGATGAGCAAATGGATGATGGGAATAGAGAAAATGATGGGAACAAAGAAGATGATGGGAATGTGAATGAACATAATTTTGAGGAGCAAAATACAGATGAGAAGTTTTCAGAATGTCAAAAGACCATGGCCTTTTAGATATTTACGATCTTGGAAATTGGAGAAAAGTTGATCAGGGATTGAGTGATATCATGGTTGAGAAAGGTCCTGCAACAAGACTAGCAGTTAATTACAAATTTCCCAAAGAAATAATAATGGTCGACACTTCTTTCACTCATATTATACAAGAGAATTGAGTAACGGAGAGAAACAATGTAGGCAATGGCTTGTTTATTCAAAAACATTAGATAAAATCTTTCGTTTTTGTTGTAAGTTGTTCACTCGTGACAATAATCCTAGTCACATGGCATCTAAAGGATTCACTGATTGGAAAAATATTTTGGACATGCTTAAGAACCATGAGACTAGTCATGAGCATCTCATATGCATGAGTCAGTGGATGGAACTTGAATTGAGGCTACAGAGAACCCAAACTATTGATAAGCATGTGCAACATGAGTTGAATAAAGAAAGAAATCATTGGAAAGATGTGATTTTTAGGATTTTTTTCATAGGTAAAAACTCTTGCTAAGCATAATTTAGCATTTCGTGGAAGTAATGAAAAGATAGGAGAAGATGATAATGGAAACTTCATAAGCTTTGTTGAGATGATTGCTAATTGGGATCCAGTAATGAGAGAACATCTTAGACGGTTTGAAGATGGTTAATCTCGTTATCATTATCTAAGCAATAAAATTTAGAATGAAGTGATACTAATGATAGGTTATGAGATCAAGAGTATGATCATCAAGAAGATTTAGGAAGCGAATTATTTTATGTTATTCTTAATTGTACTCATGATGCTAGTCATCATAAACAAATGTCTTTTATCGTTTGATGTGTTGATGTTTCCACAAATTCAACCAAGATAGAAGAATTTTTTTTTGACATTTGTGAAAATTGATGATACATCTGGAGAAGGGCTTTTTGGTGAACTTTAAACTGTCTTGGTTGCTCTTGATTTGAGTATTGATGATGTAAGGGGACAAGGATATGATAATGGATCAAATATGAAAGAAAGCATAAAGGAGTGCAAAAGAGATTCCTTGATATCAATCCACGTGCGTTTTACACACCTTGTGGTTGTCATAGCCTTAATCTTGCTCTTTGTGATATGGCTAAAACTTCTGAAAAAAGCAATCTCATTTTTTGGGATAATCCAGCGTATTTATTGTCTCTTTTCATCTTCAACTAAGCGGTGAAAGATATTGGAAGATATGGTAGGAGGCTTGACAATTAAATCTTTATCTCAGACTCGTTGGGAGAGTCATGTTGAATGTGTTAAGGCAATAAGATTTCAAGCTCCAAAGATAAGATATGCATTACTTTATATAGCAGAAACTAGTGATGATCTAAAAAGACAAAGTGACGCTGAGTGTCTTGCGACAAGCGAAACACATGGGATCGGAAATTATGAGTTCTTGTTGTCCATGGTTATTTGGTACAAAAAATTATTTGTGGTTTACACTGTAACCAAGAACTTCCGGTCATAAGACATGGATATTGAAGTTGCTATTGCTCAATTGAAAGGAGTCGTTATTTTTTTCCAAAACTATAGAGAAACAGGCTTTGAAAGTGAAAAATCTGAAGTTAAAGAAATAGCATAATCTATGGAGATAGGAGCCATCTTTCCTACAAAGACAAAACGTGTCATAAGAAGAAAAAAAGTTGTTTGTTGAAGAATCGAAGAGGGTTAATAAAACTGTTAATCTATCACCAGAGGAGAGCTTCAGAATTTCTTATTTCATCAAAGTGGTGGATCAAGCTCTATATTCTCTTGAGACGAGATTTTATCAGTTTCAGAAGTATGAACAAACATTTGGTTTTTTGTTTGATTTGAAGAAACTGCGCTTAGCGAGTGATGATAGTTTGATGGCATCTTGTACCAATCTTGAAGTCTTTCTAAAACATGGACATCACTTAGATGTTGTTGGTAATGATTAATTTTTTTGAACTAAAAGTTCTAAGAGACGTTTTGCCAGGAGACTACAAAAGACCGGTCGAAGTGCTGAACTTTTTGAAAAGCATGGAAGGTTGTTATCCTAACGCATGAGTTTTTTTATCGGATATTGTTGACGATACCAGTCTCAGTTGCCACTGCCAAAAGAAGTTTTTCAAAGTTAAAGCTGATAAAGTCTTACGTGCGGTCAACTATGTCACAAGAAAATTTGAACACTACAAGAAAAGCTGCCTATTGCCACATATTTTTTGGTGGCTATAGTAAACTATCTGTGGCAAATTTACAGTTTACCACAAATTGTTACGTATGAAATCCGTGGCTATAGCCTCGTGGCAAATATGGCATTTGTGGAAATCTGTGACAAGATTGCCACGCTTTTGCCAAACCGTGTTCCGTGGCAATTGGAAATAATTACCTCGAATTGCCACTTATATTTACGTGTCAAATGGCAATAAATTACCATAATACTTTCCGTGGTATATTACCACAAATTGTTATGACATATTTCGTAACAAATTTGTTACTGATTACCACAAACTTTCATGTGGCAAATAACCATGAATTACCACATATAAGTATGTGTCAAATTGCCACAGATAAGTATTTATGTATCATATTTTTTGTTTATTTGTGGCAATTTACCATTAATAAATTAAAAAATAATATAATTAATTAAAAGTACAATTCGATCAAACATAATCTAATTTAAGAAACATAATTAAATATAATTATTTAAAAGTATAATTCGATAAAACATAATCTAATCTAAGCTTATGAGGGTGAAGATGTGGCTATGATTAATTTTCGAAAGCCATTATGGTCATGGGTCACGCGTCAGTTTATTCTTCTCGGAACTCTTCAAACTCATTTCTTGAATTGCTACCACATCCTCTAGGCTTGCTAGCAACAAGGATCCCTTGAGCTTCAGCATGTGTCCCTTCCAAAAGAAACAGAAAAAGTTCAATTGGTTAGGGTGAGAAAACCAGAAGTATATGTCAAATACACAACTCCAACGAGATTAATAAAACCCAACACACACGTTCTAGAACATTCATACCTTAAGCCAATCAGCGAGAGTGTGCTCCACTTTTGCCACAGATACACCATCCTTTTCCACAGGGAGTTCAACCTTCAAATTTATCTACAAGACAGCTCTAATTCATAAACAAGCAACCAAGGAAATGATGACACAACTAAATTTCAGATAATATCACTCTTCAATGCCCAATAGATCGAAGTTGTTGTTTTCTGATAATAAGAAAAGCATAGCAACCATTGTTCTCATTTTTAAAGCAAATAACAATACTCATAGGCTCATATTACTAATCGGCACCGATAACAGTTACTTTGATTGATGTGCGCGATGCAGTAATGTTTCCCACACCATTTGGCCATCTGGAAGGTTCCAGGCTCTTATGCATATTATAGAATCTGAGACACTAAACAATCAAGAAACAAATATTTGACTAAGAACCGGTGAAATATTTTGATAGCGTCTAATAAATCAGAAACTATCATACTAGCCATAGACACAAACGAGATCACTTTTTGTAAATCATAAGACATGGACCAAACAACAAAAACAGTCACTCCTTTGGAAAGATTCACGAAAATCAACAAAAACAGTCCACAAAAGCGTTCTTAAACAACAAGAAAACAAGAGAACTCTTGAATTCCCATGAAAAATTCAAGTCATATATATCAGAATCAGAGCTACAGCAAGAGGGAACCGATGAGTCAAACAAGGAGAACAAAAGAAAGAATCGGTGAAACCTAAGCATAGAAACTTAAACAAAAGCGGTAGACATAAACGGCAAAACCAAATTAACTTTTCCAAATCTGTATACACCCAAAAATAATATCGAATCAATTAAAAGACTTAAGAACGAACACTGAGAGAACATCAATAGCTTCATCGCGAAGACTAAGAAATAGAAAAGGGATTCATACCAGGGAGAGAGAGAGAGAGAGAGAGAGAGAGAGAGAGAGAGAGAGAGAGAGAGAGAGAGAGAGAGGAGCCTAAACGATGGAACAAGCAGTCAGAGAAGAAGAAGTGGTCGGAGAAGAAGAAGTGGTCGGCGAAGGAGAAGGCGATTAGGGATTAGGGGTTCTCGAAGAGGAGTAATCAGAAATGTGTCTAAATGTTAATGAGATATTCAAATGAGTTTTATATAAGAAAAGAGCCAAATCTTACATTTGAGTTTGGGCCAAAATTTTGATTTTTAACTGGATTTGGGTGGGAGGGAAACCGATTTTTTTTTGTTTTGACACTTGTTTTTAGTTTCCCACTCAAACTTATTTAGACAATTGCAAGTGTTATGAGATTTTTTGAGCTTAGGATATAGAATTTTTGTGTGATGTTTAGTAATGAGATATAATATAAGTAATTACAGTGTAAGGTTAATTTTGGATTTGGAATACAATGTATATAAGTTAATCAAATGGTTTATGTTTCATTGTTAAGTGTTGTTTCATTATAATCAAATTAAAACTTAAACATGCATAGAAAATTTTAAAAGTTAATCAAATTAATTGTTAAATGTTGTTATCAAATGCTTTATATTTCATTGTTAAGTGTTGTTTCCAATATCTCTAATAAAATCTTCTTTAACGTGGATTAAAATAGATTTAATCAAATAGATTTATAGGTAATCTCAGTTTGATCATAACTATCATATAGATGTTATTTACATGTATAGTATATCTCCAAAATTGTTTATTTTGTTAAAATTAGGATATATTTACATAATTTATAATTAATAGATGTACATACCTAATAAACCTTAGTTGACTTAAATACATTGTAATCATCATCATAAAATCCCAAAATTATAGTTTTGTACACATATGAAAGAATAACAATAAAAATGAAAAAAATACACTATTGATTTCTGGTTTAGAGTTATATTTGTTTTGGTCGATGTGTTTTGGCTTTGAGCTCATGCTCTATTTTTTGAAAACTTTTACTCTGTTTTTATACTCTTTTTAATAGTTTAATGGAAGTTGATTGAAAAATAGATTTGTGGTTTAGGGGTTCATTGGATCATTAATACGATTTGCCACGCATTGCCACGAATTACCACAAAATGCCACATATTGCCATTAATCTAATCGTGGCAAAGCAAATATATTCTTTCTACAATGAAATAGTAAGACCTCTGTGTCACGGATATGGGAGTGACAATTCCTGGCAATAACACACTATTGGTCTTGTGGTTTATACGATTCGATGAGTCAAATAAAAAGTTGTTTGCCAGAGATTGCCACAACCATTACCGTGACAATTTGCTACGGAATGCCATATCTGTAGTTGTGGCTACATTGTCACAGATTAAATCCTAACAATGTCGTGGCTAGTTTGTCACGGAATAGAATATGACAATCTCTGACATTATCACAAAAATATATCTGTGGTAATGTTTGTCACCGATTGTTAGGGATTGCCATATATTTTACTATTCACATAAAGCGTGGCAAAATTCTGGCAAATCTCTGGCAAAAAAAAAAAAACTACCACGATTCCGTCTGTGGCACGTCTGTGGCTATAGGCAGTTTTTCTTGTAGTGGAATGGTTTGGTGATCATATCTATAGAAAGGAAGTTGGTTAGACAAATCGATTATGAGAGTTTGGTGAAAGAGTTCATCGAAAAAAAAGGAAGCAAAAATTATGTGATAGATCTTGTTTTTGCTAACGTTTTAGACTTTGTTTTGTTGGTTTTAGACTTTATCTATCATTTGTTTTTAATAACTTCTATTGTTTGAAACTACCGTTAAAAAAAAATATTGAAAAGGCCCCATTTTTTAACTCGTCTCAAGCCTCTAGAAGTCTTGGCACGGTATTGGCGGGACCACGACGAATGGTTCTACTTGCACGATGCTGGAAATTTTATGTAAATTTATCTCTATTAATCTACATTAAGTCACATTTGTTGGAAATAAAACTTTATACCTCGTGGTATAAAAGCATTAATTAATTTTGCTTTCACTCTCAAATAATATATAGGGTGTAGGGTGGAATTATTATCCAGGATCCGAGATCTGATACGAAATCCGCTCCGAAAATTAGGATATCCGGAGCATCCGGATCCGGATAAAGATAGTAAAATCTCGGATCCCTGAAAAACGGATCCGGATCCGGATAGTAAAATTTTAATGTCTGAATATCCAGATCCGAACGCATTAAATATATTAAAAACATATATATTTTACATATATTAAGTTATATATATATATATATATAAATATATATAAATTGATTTTAGTTCTTTTTCTAATATATCATATTTATTTAAAATAATATTATTCAAAATTTTAAATTATAATTTTTTTTAAAGTTTTTAGTATTTTAATTAGTTTTTTATTTTTTCGGATCCAGATATCCGCGGATATCCTGATTTTTTGTCGGATACCCGAATTCTAGATATCTGGACACCACGGATGCGGATCCGGATACTTTTGCCACGGATTCGATGGATCTAGATTCGAATATCCCGAAATTCCAGTATATCCGGAATCGTCTCATCTGTAATATGGATTAGAAGATACATTTTTTCCAATACCTTTTTTACTTTTCGAATCCGGATATCCGCGGATATCCTGATTTTTTGTCGGATACCCGAAGTCTAGATATCTGAACACCACGGATGCGGATCCGGATATTTTTGCCACGGATTCGATGGATATAGATTCGAATATCCCGAAATTCCAATATATCCGGAATCGTTTCATCTGTAATAGGGATTAGAGGATACATTTTATCCAATACCTTTTTTATGTTTTTTGTTTTGTTTTTTTGTTCCTACCTGCATCTGCCAAGCACCCACCCTACCTGACTTGTCTGCATTCTCACTCATTGGAATCTCAGAAACTATTTTACTATAAAACTCTCCCACTTCCTCTCTTCAGTCTCCATCGTCTGCTCCGTCAAGGTCCGTGTCGCTGCGATCTCTAGCTCTTTAGGATTCATGGCTTCCATTGCTGCTGCATCTATTTCCTTGCCAAGCCAAATGGTCTCTCTATTTCTCGAATCTATTAATTCTTTCTCCAAATTTTTGCTGCATCTATCATCCCATCGTTCGATAGATCTGATTAGTTTCTTACTTTTCTTTCCTTAGCATGTGTGATGCTGATCTCGATCTAGTTTTTCTTCTTCTTCAATCGTAGATCTTATTTGCAGAATCGTTTGTTCAGCTCTTTCCCCCGTAGGCTGATTTGTTGAAATGGCTCTATGATTCGTCTTTTGTTATCTCGAATTTTGGTTCTGCGGGATCTTTCAATCTCGTCGTCGATCTGATGAATATGTTTTACTCGCTCCGTCTAATCGGCTGAAATAATTTGTTTATTTCTCTGATATCTGATTTGTCTAATTTCTAACTTGTTATGTAAATATAAGTTCTCTGGTATTCAAGAAACGAGGTTTTTTGCTATTGTGGTTATGTTACATCACAAACCTCTTTAGTTTGTTGCAGTGCTAATGAAAACAGTACTGATTGAAAGTTTTTTTTTCGAATATGATGGCAGGCAATTGCGGTTAATCATCCAGTTAAATGTTTTAGCCAAGGAAGAAGAAGCAATCTTTCTTTTATGCTTCGCCCGCTTCCTACCCGCTTGGCCGTTTCTTGCGCTGTAAGCCTTGGTCTTCTTTCCTTACCTCTCGAGCCAATTAAACATTTGCTCTATGGTAGACTTAATAGAATTTGGTTGATTGTTGGTAAACAGGCAAAACCTGAGACTGTGGACAAGGTGTGTGCAATTGTCAAAAAGCAACTCTCACTTAAAGAGGGAGACAAAGTTACGGCTGAGACTAAATTTGTTGAACTTGGTGCTGATTCTCTTGACACGGTAAGCTACAACCTTCTCATCCATCAACTTTAAGATCCGTTTGCCCATTGAATTCAAATTTTGTAATGGATTGTTCAGTAGACTTTTTAAGCTCGTATTGTCTCACCATAATGTTTAGATTACAAGTCTGTCAAGGGTTGTGTTTCTTATGTACCTGTTTATTGTTTGTAAATCAACAATTGGAAATTTAGACAGATTCTGTGTTTATACTATATTGTTGACAGACATGCACATTACTCATGACTCTTGTGTTGGGTTTCAGGTGGAGATTGTGATGGGCTTAGAGGAAGCGTTTGGGATTGAAATGGCGGAGGAAAAAGCACAGTCAATCACAACAGTTGAGCAAGCAGCAGAGCTCATTGAGGAGCTCTTGGTGGACAAGGCTTAGTAGAACTCATTATTACATAACCAAACAGAAAAAACAAAACCCAAACGGATCGGCATCTTCTTATTGTTTGGTTAGCTAGAGACCAATTGTGTCTGTTGAGATTTTATGTTATTTTGGGTAAATTTATTTACAAGGCTTGTATTTGACTTCTCTTTCTTCTTTTTACTTTTAGTTCTTCCACCCTCCTAAAGTTGCCTTACCAAATTTTTCTAGTCTTTTCTTTTCTAATTTAAAAAAACATAGCTTTCATATTTATGATATACCCGCATAAGTTTTCAATAATACAAATTAGGCCTGGGCAATCGGTTAATTCGGATCAATTCGGTTCGGTTCTTCGGTTATTTTGGCTAGTGAATATTTCTGCCGATTAAACCCGAATTAAATTTCGGTTCGGCAGTGGTAACTTTTGGTTCGGTTAGATGTGATTTTGTTGTTGCCGAATAGAAACCGAAATTCATTATATTTCGGTTTATTTTGGTTAATAAGTGCAATATCGATCAATTTTTTAGAATATGGACAAGATCAAAATCTTATTATAAGCCCCAAAAAAATATACAAACCCATTAGAAAAACAAAAACTTATTACAAGCCCAAGCTAACAAAATTACAAATTCATTAAAAAATATCTAGGGTTTTTTTCGATATTAGGAGGCGACGACGGCTAGTCATGAAAAAAAAACAGATGCAGATGAAGAAGATGGGTGAAAGGAGACGAAGAAGAAATTCGCATCGGATGTGAAAGGAGATCTAGCGAACTTTAATATTCATATACTTTTCGGTTTTAAACCGAACCGAACCAGTAACTGAACTCTTTTTTATTTTTGCCGATCGGTTTTCGACTATAAACCAAATCCAACCCGAATTGACCAAACTTCGGTTCGGTTCGGTTCGGTCAATTCAATTAGGGTTGCCCAGCCCTAATACAAACTACCCAATGATTGAGTCTCTTGTCAAAATGAATTGGACAAATGCCGAGCAAATTATCTGTTAGATCATTATATCCATAATTATTCAAAGCAAATCAAATATTAAAATGTAGATTCAATTTTTTTTCCATCTAGTAGATTTTATTGAATTTTAAACTTGGAATTACACAAAGCCGACAGAGGTCGATATCTCTCTAGAGACAGGTCGGCGGATGAAAAGATATCCCCAGAGACGAAGTCGGCGGAATACACTAATTTCCCGGAAACAAAGCCCTACATCAGAGAAGCTAGAACATAATACAAAGAGAAAGGGGGCCGAAAAGGTAAAGAAAAGGAAACCTAGCCTCTAACCACTGAGCAACCGAACCGAAACACTCCCACAGCTTTTACAAAGAACCTGTAGATGCCGAAACTGAGCCAAACGCCATAAGCCTCGAGCATAACCAAACATCTAAAACAGCTCCAGAAGACTGGAAACCCAGATAATGGAACTATGACGAGCTCAACCAGCATTAGTAACGGCGGAAAACGAACGTAGGACCATATTGGAATAGAGCACATAAACAACACCAATCTGAACTCTCCTAGGAAGCAGGGAACTCGATATGACCTAGGCTCAAAGTAAAGAAACCTTGAACACCGAGCAGGAAAACGCCAAATAAGACCAACAATTCTTGCACGCGGACACTCGCAAACCAGCTTCAACCACCTACAGACTAAGGACTGGTCACTTCCTCGCAAGAGAAGAACTGGAGATCGATACCACTGCATCGTCTTTAAACCACACCCCAAAATCTAAAGAGCCTCAAGGGATGGCTAGTCTATGCCTCCGCAGCGAAATACCATCCATAAAGCGAACCCACACAAACGAAACCTAGCCCATCTGATCACAAACAACTGAAGATGAACAAACAATGTAGAAGAAGCGAGGAACCAAAACCTACCCCAAACAACAAATTCCAGTCTCATACCCGAAAGCAAAAACCAAAATAGCCATAACGAAAGCAAAAACACAAACTAACCCTATGGTGAGATTGTAATTGATAACAAGAACAAAACCAGCAATAGAGGTTAGAAGTGATACCATAACCAACATAGGGTAGAAAAAGCCTGCGACAGAGACTCCAAAAATATTCAATCTCTCCTCCAAGACCATATCGAAATCGGCCCTAGTAACAGATCTGTAAAGATCAAACCTCGCCACCCAGGAAATGGCAGTAAGGGAGGCTCCACACCTCACGACGGCCTGAAACAGAAGCATAGCCAAAGTCGATTGGAAGGACGTGAGTGACCAGAGAGGAGTCGGTTGCATAGCATATCGTCGATCTAGGATCCGACGACTCCAAGCCCTCAATGTAGCACTAAAACTAGCGACTGGAAGCATCCCAAGATGAAATCGCACGCATCAAACCTCTTCCACACCTCCACCGACTATGCAAAAGTGCTAGCGCCAACGATTTATTCAAAGCAGAACAGAGAGAGACTCGGCCGACGCTGACGCTATGGGACCTGCGTCGGCCAAGTGTCGGATCTATTATGATGGGAGCAGACAGAGCGCTTTCTACAACGCTATGGTATCGTTAGATAGCGATTTTCGGCTGCTATTAATACCCGTTTTTCCCATAGTGACAAAAAATAGTATTATATCATGTATTTTTTTTTTTAAAAATAAACCAAGTACAAATTGCAACTAGTTTGCGTCTTTTAGTCGCAAACTTGCCGCAAATTGTATATTTTGCTACTAGTGTGCGACGCAAATTAGTCGCAATTTGTACTTAGTTTATTTTAAAAAAACACACGATACATAATTCCTACACCCGATGACTAAAACAAACAATACTTAAAGTTACTCATCAGGATCGGAAACGTAAATTTGTCCATTTTCGTCTTCTTCGTCATCATCCTCAACTTCGTCCCCTTCATCAGACTCGTCTGACTCCGCTTGACCATCAGATTCCTCGCATATGACTTCAAGTCCCCTATTAAGCGGGTCAATTCTGGTCAAATCATTGCTTGAATCGACGGGGATGAAAACTTCTTCTGTCCTTTCAGGTTGCACAGGCGGTAGATCATCATCAGCATCAGCTAAGGCCCCGAGAATTCGACCACATGGGTTAACTTTAATAACGGACAACCAATTCTGATCACGTCGGATCCGAGTACGAGGTAAGGAATGAAAACTACTTGCTCCACCTGAGATGCTAAAATATATGGCTCGAACTTGGCAGTGTAACTCCTATGTCCATGTATATCCACGACTCCGAATTTTTTTGATCTTACGCCAACCCCAATAGTGGGATCAAACCAATCACATCGAAATATGACGCATTTAAGATTCATCATACCAGCATACTCGACTTCTACGATTTATTTCAGGATACCGTAGAAGTTGGTATCGCCTGGGACATTGATACTATAATTTGTAGTGGCCTTTTGTTGCCCATGCGCATGTATGGAATAAATCCGTGAGTACAATACATCTTAGCGGTTCTTATATTTACGATAGGTTCCATCACGAACTCATTGACCCATAGAGGCCAAGTTCTCGGCCGAGACCTCCTCTTGGACACCTACAAGGCCAAACGCAATTAGTTGATTACTAATTAATATCAGATTATATATATATATAAGATTATGGTTATAGTTACATTCTCTCTCATCCATCTTGCGAAATCACGTTCAATATATGATCTCACTTCTTGGTCGTCAAGTTCCGGAAATGCTTCCCGTATTTGCTGTTCGAGCATCCTGTGAACCACATAATGAAGGATGATTATAATTAATTGTATATGTATATATATCAAACGAGTAGTTTTCTACAATAACTCTCATACGGTCGAAAGTAGTCATAATTTAGCAAGATATATGTGTGAGTTGCATGACAATGCTTGTAATCACACCACTCGGTTGCCTTTACTTTGCTACCCATTCAGCCTACATCCGAGAAGACATCGGGTACTCCCACATCAGGATATGTTCTCCCAACTCCACCATCGTCATATCGTTTCCGACCCATTTTCTTTGTTTTCACGGTTGGGCTAAAGTAGTAACTTGAGAAATTAGATGTCTCCTCGATCAAACTTCCTGCCACGATCGATCCCTCAACCCTTGCGAAATTTTTTTCTTTCATCTTCAGATGTTTGAAGAACCTTTCAAACGGGTACATCCATTGAAATTGGACTGGTCCACCAAGATCTAACTCATGCGGTAAGTGGACTACCATATGTTCCATCACGTCAAAAAATGGGGGGGGGGATGTCTTCTCCAAGTTGTAAAGAATAAGTGCGATGTCTGAGTTCAACTTCAAGATATCGTCCGCAGTTAATGTCCGAGCACATAAGTCCCTGAAAAATACTCTGGTACCTAAAATGTTAAACGAGTTAATAAAGTACAAATATATATATCTAAAGTTTTGACAATTTATATTATTAGAAGATACAAGAATCATTGCTCTGTTTGCTATCAATCAAACTGTTGGAGCATATAAAACTATCAACCATATGTACAAGTTGTTAATATTGGCGAAATCCAAATAGTTCATACAAAATAAATTCAAAACAACAAAATAATGCTTGAATTTCAAAAAATCATTAGTTTTTGCATTTTTATTATTTCTATTGATAAACCTACGTGTTTTTTTTGTAAAAATTGTAAAAAATTTATATTGGTAAAGTTGTACATTTATAAAAAAATCTCAACTTTAATTAAAGTAATCTGGATATAACTAAGCGATATTAAAAAAATAATTGTATGATCAATCATATTTCAAATATAGTATCCAAATAGATATTAAATTTGTAATAAATGTATTTGTGGACTTATGTTTAACAATTTAATGAGAATTTGTAGAGATTTTCACCATGGGAGAATTAATTGGAATGTTTTGATTGGTTTTTAATTGATGTATCCCTTAAATTCCTCTTTGATGGACACATGATTTTTTCACTTATGTCTTCTTAATTAATATATAAATGATCGTCAAAACCTTTAGATACACACACATATATATATATATATATATATATAGATATATATATTTCTATCGATAAACCTAAGTGTTTTTTGTAAAAATTGTAAAAATATTATATTTGTAAAGTTGTACATTTATAACAAAATCTCAACTTTAATTAAAGTAATATGGATACAATTAAGCGATATTAAAAAAAAATTTGTATGATCAATCATATTTCAAATATAGTATCCAAATGGACATTAATACAACTTTTATAAACTAAATTTAAATTGACATCGATAAATGATTCATTGTTAAAATATTATGTTATATAAAATTTTAAAATATTACAATTTAGTTGGGTTTAAATTTGTAACACATGTATTTGTGAACTTGTGTTAAAAATTTAATGAGAATATGTAGAAATTTACACCATGGCATATACAATTAATTGGAATATTTTGATTAATTAATTTAATTGATATGTCCCTTAAATTCCTCTTTGATCGACACATATGATTTTTTTTCACTTATGTTTTTTCAATCATATATAAAATATTTTTGTTTTACAAAAAGTATCGTTTAGTATTTCTAATACAGAAATTTAAACAAAAATTCAGCTTTAACCCTACTGTTTTATAATGTATTAACTACAGAAATTTTTTTAATTTATGTATTAATAAAAGATAAAGTAGAATTTTGGATATTTCTCTTTCTCTTAGTATTCTTTCCCTTCGTATATGTGAAAATTTGTAGAATGATAGTCTTTCTTAAATAAAAAGAGTACATAATAATATCAATACAAATATAAATAAACATATATTTAAGAAATAGTATGCCATGGAAACCAGACGTATCCGCGTGTATTAAACTAGTGTAATTGTTGATAGTGGCATACCGTTTTCTACAAAATCACACAAGAAAACAACAATAATAATTTATTTTAACAAGAGATGGACTCGAGCTGAGTCACTCAACGGTGTCATGCATTCTGCGAAACTGCTTTCATAGCTACCCTCTTCCTCCCTCTTATTTTTCTTTGATAGTTTATATATAAACTATCAAATACTACATATGACCGTAAATAAACCCAACATGCAACACACATTTCACACTATTCATCATCTATTAAAGGTTCACTCAATTTGCACCCAAGCACTTGAGCTTGGTACGCCTGCATGCACCAGAAACATCATATAGTATCCTGGAGGAGCAATCTCAGCCGTTGACGGACCCAACGCATTGATTCTATACGAATTTGTTAGCCCGTCACGTGCCACAGAGAGTAGCTTTAAGATCACCATCCTCTGATTCATCGCAAAGGAGTGCGTTGTGAAGGAAGGTGCAACTATCCTCACAGAGAGAAGATCAACAGTCAGAAACTGTGCTACGGAGAAAATGACGTTGAACAAGCTCTTGTAACTCACTAATTTGTCGCTGGTCAATATCTTCGGTCTTATTGAGTCAGATGTGAAAGAAAGATACGGTGGAGAATAAGCCTCGAGGCTCAATTCCGTTGGATACTCGACGTTGGTAAAGTTGTAATAAACGTGTGGATTACTTCCGCCGACTAAAATCCGACCGTCCGGTAACAAAACCGCTGAGGAATGGTACATCCGAGGTCGCGAAGCGGTGGACATAACGGAGAACCGGCGATCAAACGGGTGATATATCACGGGTCGGGTTAACGGATCACGTGCGTTTTCCCAGCCGGCCGTACCAGCTCCTGCGCCGTTTACGATGATGACGTCACCCGTGGGTAAGAGAAGCATGTCCCCCATGACACGTGGCAACGGCATGGTTTCCATTTCCCAACTTGGATTCGCACCGGTCAGCTTTAGCCTCCCGCACGTGGAAGTGGCACGTGCGAATCTGCCGCGGCTTTTCGCACCTGAGAAGGCGCCTTTAGGAGCGCCTCCACAAACCATTATCTCAGCTTCCATGTTAATATTGTTGGTTTCGTCTAATGGAAGAAGTATGGAAGAGCCACTACTTGGGTAATTCCTTGGATCACCACCTGGAATCTCTGGAAACTCTCTCACGATTCGGTTCGTTTTGTAATCAAACACAATGGATCTTGTGTTAGCGAAGACAAATAAGTTTCCATCTGGTAAAAGATGTAGGAACGGATATAAGTTGTTCTCGTTGCTTCCATCTGTAGTTTCTCTAAGAAAGTCAAATCTAGATCCTCTATACGGATATTCGGGTCGGGGGAAAATTTCAAAGTTGAATTGCCTTCTTCCCCCGATAACGATTATCCGTCCATCAGGTAAAATTTGGTTGGTGGCATACCATCTACGTTGGGCTAGATACTGAGGAAACTCGATCCAATCACATGTTTCACTAAAACCACAAGGGGTGAACATTCGAGCGGCTCGCTCACCGTCGTTGTATCCACCGGTTTGAACCATTGTTCCATTGGGAAGAACCGAACCAGAAGAACACCATGTATCGGTCTGGACTTTCAAGGGCCGGTATGTGTTGGAGGCAACATCGTAGAGAACCGAGTGTGCGGAGCAATCGAACTTGACGGCGGTGTCACTAGGATCGTATCGACACATGCCTCCGGGTAAAGAAATATTTGAGGTACCGAAATCGGTACGGTCGAACATTATGACCATGCCGTTGTGGAGAAGTTGCATGTGCATGGCGGATATACCGATATTCGGTTGCAATACTTCCCACCGATCGAGTTGCATCAGAAATGGGATAGGTTCAGCTTCGCATAATACGGCTATGGAGAGGCATAAGATAGATGTTGTGACGATGAATGTTTTCTCGGAGTTGATCATAGTGCTGCAGGTGTTCTTGGTTTGATGGTGAATTTTAAGTTAGAGGTTGGTGTGGTCTATTTCTTGTTGAAGAGTTTGGTTGGAGTACGTCCAATTATATATATTGGCATAGTGTATATTCTTTTACATTAAATTATTCTTTTTATTAAATTGAGGATTCTTGTGTATATATATTTGGACAATCAACTCTTTAAATGTACTTCATCATGCCGGGACTATAGATAATGTTTTAGAAACGTACGTAGTAGAACTTCGTCAAACTATATATAGTTTTAATCAAAATAAATTATGTTAAATTTAAGGGAGATTGACTATATTAACCCATAAAAATATTAAAAATAGCCAAAATAATTTATTGAAATTTTGTAAGATTTTTAGAAGAGAAATTTGCTATGATAACCCATAAAATATTAAAAATAGCCAAAATAACCTACCAAAATTTTGAAGATTTTTAAAATATATTTTTCTAATATTACCCTTAACCAAAGAATTTATTCATTTCCTTGCTACATAAATAACAAAAATGATTTAAAAGTAAAATAATTAAAACACGTTTTTTCAACTCAATTATTTTTAAGTCGATTTTCTTATAAAAATTATATATAAATCCTTTCATTCAAAAAGATTGTGTATACCATACATCTTTTTAAATATTTTAAAAGTTTTTTAAAAAATAGAAACCTATTTATTTTTATTTACTATAAAAAAATTAAATAAAAAGTCTGCGCATTTTTGGCAGACTTCAAAGTCTATCTAGTATATTTATGTTTAGTTTGCAAATATCTGGCAGACTTGCATCAAGTCTAGGCATTTCTTGCAGACTTAAAAAATCTATATAGCATACTTATGTTGAGTCTGCGAAATCTAGCTGACATTCGTCAAAATCTGTGCATTTTTTGTAGACTTCAAAAGTCTATATGATAGAGTTATGTTTAGTCTGCGAAAATATAATAGATTTGCGTTAAGTTTGCGACATACATATGGTAATTTTTTGGACATCTGACAGACTTACGTCAAGTCTATGTATTTTTGGCAGATTTCAAAAATATATTCATTAGACTTAATTTTAGTCTGCGATATCCGGGAGACTTGCGACAAGTTTGCGTAGACTTTAAAATATATCTGACAGACTATTGTTTAGTCTGTGGACACTGATAGACTTGCGACAAGTCTGTATATTTTGGTAGACTTCAAAAGTCTATTCCGCAGACTTTTTTTGGTCTGCGGATATTTGGTAGACCTGCATCAAGGATAGTTTGGGAATTATAAAACTAATTAAAAAAATAGGTTATTTAAATAATAAAAATTTGATGGGTTATTTTAGCTATTTGAATTAAAAAGTGGGTTATCTAAGGTAATTTTCTCTTTTCAGAAATATTTTCCAATATTACTCCTATAATTAGTCTGCGGACACTCGGCATACTTACGCAAAGTCTGTATTTTTGTGGCAGACTTCAAAACTCTATTTGAGAGATTTATATTTAGTTTGCGGACATTTGACAGATTTGAAAAAAGTATACACGTTTTTAGCAAACTTCAAAGACTTATCTAGCAGACTCACATTTGGTCTGTGGATAGTCGGCACACTTGCATCAAGTCTGCAGATACTCGGTAGACTTGCATTAAACCTGTCAAAAATGTGTAGATTTTACGTAAGTCTGTCGAATCTCTGCAGACTAGTTATAAGTTTGTTGGAAAGGTTTTTGAAATCTGTCAAAAACGTATGTACTTTACGCAAGTCTGTCAAATTCTTTGCGGACTGAATATAAGTCTACTGGATATGATTTTAAAGTTTGCCAAAAATATATATAATTTTACACAAGTCTGCCGAATCTCTGCGGACTAAATATAAGTTTACCGGATAGGTTTTTGAAATCTACCAAAAATGTCAAGACTTTACGCTAGTCTACAAAAAATGTGCAGACTTTATGCAAATCTACCGATCTCTGTAGATTGAATATAAACACGCGAGATAGGCTTTTAATCTACCAAAAACTTGCAGACATTACGTAAGTCTACAAACAATCGTAGGATAAACATAAGTTTGCTAGATAAGCTATTAAAGTTTGCCAAAATGTACAAACTTTATGCAAATATGTCAAGTGCTCGAGTACTAAATATAAATCTGCGAAATAAGCTGCTAAAATTTACCAGAAACGTGGAGATTTAACATAAGTCTGCTAGATGTTCGCAGATTTAACGTAAGTCTACCAAGTGTCCTACAGACTAAATATAAGTCTTCGGAAGTGCAAGAAAAAAAGTCATCGGCGAGTGGTGGAGAGTTAATTGAAAGTCAGCAATGGAGAATCAAAGTTGAAGTCATTTAAGGATATTTTTTCCTTGTGATTGTCAATTTAGGGTAGATGATATAGTAAAATTAATTAATATTTAGGGTAATCTTGAATTTAATTCTAATTAAAAATATAGTTTTATTAATTTCATAGTTTTAAAGATAAAATTTAATTGGTAGACAACTAATTTAAGGCCAGTTTTGTAAAAAAAAGCAATTTAGGTATGATAGAAAAAGTTAAGTCAAAATAAGTTATTTAAGTAATAAAAATTAAGAAAGGTTATCTTAGCTGTTCTTAAAAAAAAATTGGATTATCTTAATTATTTTTTTCTAATTTTAAAATAAAGAAATTTTAAATTAGAGAGAGAGAAAATCAATTTCAAGTGTTCCTTGAACCATGTACCTTGTATCAAGGAATCCGAGTAGCAAGGGGGCATTATACATTGAGTTATTTGGGTCTTTCTAGGACAAGTCGTATAAAGCTGACCCAAAAGACCACAAACTAAACTAAAACGAGGTAATCTTTCTAAGATAAAATATATGTGACATCAAGTGATTCACCTAAATTTTGAAAAACAGTGTTTAACCAAAACATAAATTTTATATCATTAAATTTGTTATTCTATTAAAATTGGGATGGATTTGTTTCATATTTTCTGATTTATTAAACAAAAATATGTACTTGGAAATAACAATAATGTACACTCATGAGATCTAAATACCTTACGACTGTTTTTTTAATTTTGTTTTGAAAATTTTATGATCTCTTATGATCAGGAATAATCTCATCTAAATAAAAAGATTATAACTACATAGGTTATTGTAGATTTCTCTATATAGAAATTTATAATGATTTTTTCTCAAATTGTTTTTTTATAATGATGATATACTATGTATCATTCTTCATCATTAAAAAAAAATGATCTATTGAAATTATTATTATTATTTTTCAAATCTTTTATTACTTTTCAAGTAAAGATTTACCGTACGAATTTAATTTGTACTAAATATCAAATTTTACCGAATAGAGACATTCTCTATTGCTTTTTTCATCTACTACTGTAGCCGTATTAAGTGACAAAAAATTCAAAATTTTAAAATTCTCAAATTTAGTCTAGGTTCCATGTACACTTTATCCGATAAATTTAAAACAAATGTAATTTGTGTTAATAAATATAATGATTAAAAATTTGAGGGACATGGAATTTTATATCATTTAATATTTAGTCTAATATATTTTTTAGAATAAATATAAATATCATATAAAATTGTATGCCGCAGGAATGGAGAGTAACATTCAACTTTTATTTATAGTATATTGTGTTATAAAATTAGCCATTGTTATAAATTGGTTTTAAAAAATGATAAATTGAAGTAGATGAATGCTCTTTGGTATGGTCGTAATATTTGGAAATAAATAAGGGGCACTTTTTCTGTTGTATATGAAAGAAAATCCATAAATATTAATATATTTATATAATAATGGAGAGAGAAAATGATGTACACAAGAATCACATGTCCATTATTTTATCTCTCTATTATTATATAAATTTATTAATATTTATGAATTTTTTAACATAATACAACAAGTGTCCCTATATCTATTTTCAAATATTACGACCTTAAAAATGAGCTTTTACCCAGTAGATATTCGAAATCCGGAAAAAATTCTAAATCCATGAACCTGTCCTTTTCATATAATAAAATATGGGTTTAATATGGACGGATCATGTTTAGATATAAACACAAATAGGGTTTTACCCTATTGGGTTTCGGATACCCACAGTTTTTTTTTTAATTGAGAAACTCTTTAAACGATGTCGTTTTCATTATTCTCTAAACAACACAAAATAGGGTAAATTGGCTTACGCTCGTCTCTCTCCTTCGTAGCGGCTACTCCGACGAGGAATCAGACACAACTAGTTGATTCCGCCATTTCTACTAGACTGTAAGTTGTTCGGTTACAACTTGATGTGTGCTTGATTGGGTTTTCGATTTTGTATCGTGCTGTTTCGTTTCGGTCTCTAGTTTGGCTTCGTTGCTTCGATTTCGTGTTGTTTTGATCTCGATGCTGCGTTTCGATCTGGTGACTTACGTTTGGTTTCTTCTATTTTCGAATCTAAGACCGTATGTATGTTTTGATTGTGCTTTAATTTTGGGGTTTGGTCATGTAAAACTTGTTGTTTATATTTGATTCTGAGCTTGGGTCCCTTAAAATGTGTTCATCGTTTGTTTTGATTTTGTTTCTTCTCTTATTGTTGACAACCACAGAAATAAGATTTTTGATTTTGCTATTTACTATTAAGCACGTGCTTTTGATTTTAGTTTGTGGAATCTTAAGCACATGTTTTTGATTAGAAATTGGTTTGTGGAATCTTAAGCACATGCTTTTGATTTCGTTACACATGCTTTCTCTGGATTTTTAGTTTAATCTAATTTTTAGTTAAAAGGTGACATAAACCAAATGCAATGATTATGCTTTTGGGAATTTTGCAGAATGGATTTGTAGTCTTTAGAAACACTATCAGTTCTTAATGCTGAGAATGAGCACATTACAATGATGGAAGAGGATGAAACTCAAAGAGGAGACAATGAAACTGAAAGAGAAGAAAGTGAAACTCAAGGAGCAGAAATTGAAACTCAACTTACCCAAACGGTATTTCACTCTAATAAACGCTTGAAGGCTAATGTTTGGAAGGAATTTATACCTGTAGAACAACTAGAGGAAGATGGAAAAAGAGGTCGTTGCATCTATTGTAGTAAGAAGTTGATTATAGAAACTAGTCAAGGAACATCAGCTTTAAAAGGTCATTTAAATTGCTGCCCAAAGAGACCTCCTGATTTGAAAGAAGAAAGGAAGTATGATCATAAAGTAGATCGTGCTATGGTTTGTGAGATAATCATTTATCATGATATGCCCTTTCGATATGTTGAATATGAAAAGGTTAGGGCCAAAGATAAGTATTTAAATCCGAATTGCCAGCATATATGTAGGCAAACTGCTGGTGGTGATGTGTATATATAAGATGTATGAGTTAGAAGAAGAAAAGGTGAAAAAGCTGTTTGTAGAACACCAAGGCCGAGTTTGTTTAACAACAGATTTGTGGACAGCTCGCAGCACAGTGATGGATTATATATGTTTAACAGCTCATTTGTTGATGATAGTTGGAGATTAAATAACAAGATTCTAGCTTTTTGTGATATGAAACCTCCACACACTGGTGAAGAAATAGCTAGTAAATTTTTTGGTTGTTTGAAAGAGTGGGGTTTAGAGAAAAAATATTCTCTATCACTTTGGATAATGCTACTAATAATAATAGTATGCAAAGGATCCTTAAACATCGTCTTCAGATGATTCCTGGTAATGAGTTGTTGTGTGATAGAAAATTCTTTCATGTTAGATGTTGTGCACATATTTTGAATCTTATAGTAATTTACGACCATTCCAAAAAGCGATTCATCTACTTCAATTTGATACGACATTTTTTTTTTCAATTTATATCAAAGGTTAATTCAAGTAAATTTGGCAAAAGTAACATACAAAAAGTATAATTAGTCAAATGACGGAGAACATAGATACTATATTCTCTATATAAACTACAATATATTTTAAAATACTTTTCTCACACATTCAACCTAGATGGACTTTTCTTTTTTACGTTTCTTCTTCTTTCTTTTTCTTTCTTCTTTATCTGAATATATTTTTCCTCTCCTTTCATTTTATTTGCTTTCCATCTTCTTTTAAAAAAAAATTATTCAAGTTCGTGATCATACTAAAAGAATATATATCTCTTTCGCACATGACATGATTTAATTTTTGAAAACGGACATAAATTTCTCAAAACAATGGATAAGAAGTCCTTTGTAAGAATATTGTGCTCTATTATATGTCTTTATATATATATAAAATGACACATTTATTTCTATTCACTTATGAAGTTTTTGAAAATTTTGTATTTATTATTATGATTCAACCCATGACATATGTAATATGACCATAAAATCTAGGGATGCCCAATCCAGTAAATCGGAACCGACCCAAACCGAAATAGAGTAATTTGGTTGGATATCAGGTATCCTAAATAACTGTTTGGGTATAGTTTTTAAGAATTCGTCGGATTTTGGTTTGGTTCGGATAATACCCGAATTACCCGAGTAACCCGAATAATCACATATAACAGTATGTATAATATATATTATATATAATTAATAAATATTTGTGTACAAGATCCTGAGCCTAATAAAATAACAAAATCTAGTATATATATCACAATAAACCTAAAAAAATTTCCTTGCAATAAAAGTTTATGTTTCTATATTCTTCGACGATACTCTGACGAATAGAGATGTGCTTCTCTCTAAACAATTTTTTTTTGAAAGTCAAAATTTCTTTTCATAGTTAGTTAACTTATTATATATTAGTCTTCTTCAATTTATCGTTTTTGTATGCTTTAATTACTTACAAAGTTAAAAGTTCAAAATCAAAACACGAATTTATACAATTTTAAATTAAATATCGTAATTATATTTTATTCTGGTTTAAACCGAAAAACCCGAAAACTGAATGATTCCGAATTGAACTGAACCGAATAACCCAAAAACCCGAAAAAACAGAACCAAAATCGATCCAAAACCCGGATTGGACATCCCTAATAAAATATCTCAAGGAAACACACCCACACGTTCTCGTCTACTCCTCTTATTTCTCTTTATAGTTTAGTTATGTAGGGGTTAAAGTATATAAAACAAAATAGTATTCGCGACATACTATATAGAATAGTTAGACTAACGTGGATTATATAGAATCATATAATATACTAATCCTATAAATTAAGATATACAACATTTTTTATTAATTTGTTTTTTTTAAAAAGTCACATATTTAAGTTTTAATTGTTAGTTAATATATTACCATATCTGTTCATTAGAATATACTAATATCCTTATATAGTAAGATACAATATATAATTAGAGATCTCCTAAGATATGACTCTGATGTATATATATTCCCTTCTAAATCAATGGAAAAGGCATCGAACCTTATACACTTTTATGGTATCAGACGCTCATCGATCTAAGCCTTCTCTAAAAGCTTAATCGTGCGATATCTTGTCTTCTTCTTCCTCTCCTTCTTCTTCTTCTTTCTCCTTGCCATCTCTTTCTCTCCCTTCTCTTCCTCTACCTGATATCGCCATGGCTGACGCCACTCCCACCATCGTCACATCTTTCAAGCCCTTCGACATCAGCCAGATTCGTGTCTATATTCCGATTGTGCTCCATCTGGAAAAGATGAATTACGACGTCTGGAGAGAGATCTTTGAGATGCACTGTCTAACCTTTGGCATCCTCGATCACCTTGACAAGACGTCCATTCCCACTCCTACCACCGAGAAGACCTGGAAAAAACGTGATGGCCTAGTAAAAATGTGGATCTACGGTACCGTCACGGACTCGCTTGTTGAAACGATTCTCACACCCAAAAGCACCGCCAAAGATCTCTGGCTTGCGTTAGAGAATCTATTTTGCGACAACAAAGAAAAATGTGCTTTGCAACTGGAGAATGAGCTTCAGACCATCACCATCGGTACTGCCGAAGATTGAAGTCCATTTCTGATCTGCTGGCCAATGTGGATCCCCTGGTCACCGATAATCAATTGGTTATGCACTGCCTCAACAGACTCAATGACAAGTTTGACGGCATCCATAACATCATTCGCCATCAATCTCTGTTCTCAAGCTTCCACACTGCACAATCAATGCTCCTTGCAGAGGAAGACCGCCTGAGCAAGTAGCCTCGACCCTCCGCATCTCACACTCACACCGCCTCTTCTCCGAATGTGTTGTTTGTAGCTGACGAATCTGCCCCTGTTCCAGCCCATTAGTCATACCACAACAACAATACTAGAGGAAACTATAACAAAAATCGCAACAACAACAACCGCGATGGCGGTCGTGGCAATCATGGTAGAGGACGTAAAAACGGCAACACCGGCACATTCTCACCTGGCTATGGATATCCACCATGGAGCTATGGGCCTCCACATTGGCCGTATCCTTACTATCTTGGAGGTCACTACATGATGCCATCGACGCCGACATATCCTCTGTTTGTGACTCCTGCTGCTCACAAGCCCACTAGCATCCTTGGCCCATACTCTCCACTGCCCAGTTTGATAGAGAAATAAGTTTGATGTGTCAAATTCAAGATGCTACTAAGCTTTAATTCTCTAAGCATAAACTACAAACGCATGGTAATCATCATAGTACTTAGAGGTCATTCTTCCATAAGGAGTATGATTAGGACAATAAGAATGCAAGAAACTAATAAAGTTAAGTGATTTCAAGTGATTTGGATTTTTAGTAACTAATCTAACAACATAAGTGAAATGATGCAAACAAACAAGCAAAGTAACTAAACAAGATTAAGAAACTTAAATGAAAGTAAGCGTAAACAAACTAAACTTAAAACAAAGCAATAAAGATGCGATATGAAAAGTCAACCAAAAGTCAACACAATTAAGCTAAACAAGATTGATTTAAATAGACAAAGACATGAATTTTGGGTAGAGATCATAGACTAGGGATGATTAACTAATGGCTAATGATGCTAAATCATATGACAAACCATTTCCAAGACATGGATATTAACAACTAGATTAGATCACTTTCATGAAAACTATTCCATTCTACTAATCATCCAATTTGACCAATTTTTCGATTCTAATTGATAGAGTTTAGAGATCATTAATTCATAAGTCCATATAAGTTTCAATTCACCTTAAACATCAAGTGTTAATTGGCTAAGATATGAAAAGCATGTTTTAAAGTTCGTCTAGACATTTTCACAAACACTTTTCGGACATTAAAAGACTATGATCAAAGAATTGATTAGCAAGTTCAATCCTAGCTTTGGACTCACTCTAAACAAAGGAAATCATATAAATCTAGACCTAAGCATCACTAATCATGCATCACTCACCCTAATCTACTCTACCCATCATCCACTAAAAAGACTACTTACTCATGCTCACACAAACCATGAAAGTATAAGTCAAGAAGACATAATAAAAGATTAAGATAAAGATTTAGGAAAACTTCACTGAGACCACGTGGCTTCGCAACCTGTTCTTAGAGCTTGACTGTCCACTGTCCAAAGCAACCATAGTATATTGTGACAACATCTCTGCGGTTTATCTCTCTTTGAATCCTGTTAAACACCAGCGGACAAAACATGTAGAAATTGACCTTCACTTTGTCCAAGAGCGTGTGTCCCTTGGCCAAGTCCGCTTGTTAGATTTTCCCTCTCACTTACAATATGCTGATATCTTCATCGAGGGCCTCCCGTCACCAATGTTCATTGAATTTCGATCTAGTCTCAGCTTTTGACAACCTCCGCTTCAACTGCGGGGGAGTGTTAGTTAATATATTACCATATCTATTCATTACAACATACTCATATCCTTGTACAGCAAGATACGATAGATAATTAGAGATCTCCTAAGATATGACTCTGATGTATATATATTCCCTTCTGAATCAATGGAAAAGGCATTGAACCGTATACACTTTCATTAATTACACAGAAAGTCACATACAAACATTTTTTGCACAAAATGTTACTTACATACTATTATAAGAAAAATACCCTTGTAAGTATAAAGGTGCAGAAGTGTGGTGTAAATTAAAAAATCGATTGGACATATATAGGCGCAGTAGTCACTTACACAATATTTATTATTGATATATTTATTACAAGGAGATTACGTACGAGAGTAGAAGAGAGACTCTTCAATTCTTCAAAAATTATTTCAAATAGAGAGAGCAAGACTCTTTATTTCTTAGGGAAGGTACCTTTCTATGTTGTTTTTCTTTCTCTTTGTATGCGGTGATCTCCGCTACCCAGTGTAATGTACAGCCATGTTTTGATGTACGTTAATGAGTATCATATGTACGTCCACTGTATGCCTTTAGAACATGGTAAGAAATGTAGATATTTAAAATTTGGTATGCCTGGTTAAAGAATACAGTTTTCTATAATGTTTTTCTTTCTGTTTGCAGTACTCCGCCCTACGGTGTAATATACAACCACGTTTTGATGTATGTTAATGTGCACCGTATGTACACCCACTGTCTGCCTTTAGAACATGGTAAGAAATGTAGATGTTGTGAACTTCGTAGGTTAGGATAGGGAATGTAATTTTCTATGTTGTTTTTCTTTCTGTTTGCACGCGGTGGTCTCCGCTACTCGGTGTAATGTACATCAATATTTTGATGTATGTTAATGTGTACTATATGTACGTCCACCGTCTACCTTTAGATTATGGTAAGAATGTAAATGTTGTAAACTTGGTAGATCTGTTTAAGGAATATAATTTTTTATGATGTTTTTCTCTCTGTTTGCATGCGTGATCTCCGTCAATCAGTGTAATGTACGACCACGTTTTGATGTACGCTATTGCGTACCGTATGTATGTCCACCGTCTGCATTTAGAAAAATGGTAAGAAATGTAAATATTGTGAATTTGGTAGGTCTGGTTAAGGAATATAATTTTCTATGTTGTTTTTTTCTTTGTTTGCACGCGGCGATCTCCTCAAATCGATGAAATATATGGCAATATGTTTGATGTACATTAACGCATTGCATATTGATGTGTTCGTATTTTAGAATTATTAGCATGCATTTTTCTTAGTTTTTAAAGTCATTTGACTCGCATTTGCATATTTCTCTTAATTTTGAGTTCCATTTAGTTTAAATTGAGTCATAGAGTCCTAATCTTCATTCTATGCATTTGCATTGTATTTTTAGTCTTTTTAGGTACAATGGAACCTAAGGAGTTGGAGGAACTAAAGGAAGTTAAAAGAGCATCAAAGGGAATCAAGAAACCACAAAAGGCACCAATGTCCATTTGATCGACCAATGCAGCTCCATGGGTTGATCAAATAAGACGATCAGAATGACATCAGAGCCAAAAGAGGAGAAACGTCACTAGGATCGATCCAGGTTGCTCAGTGGATCGATCAGATGGATCGACCAAACTAACATCAGGGCCAAAATGAAGGTTTCTCGGAGTGTCACCTGGATCGACCCAAACCACTCCCTAGATCGATCAAATGGGTCGATCAAGGTGACATCAGAGGATTTTTTTGGGAAGAAAACATCATTTTGGTCGACCCAGATGGCTTAGTGGATCGATCTCCCAGACCCTTGATGTGGGGAATAAAGTACCCAAAATAATGCAATGACCTAGCTGCAAGTGCAGAACAGACAATCGTAGTACTTAGGGATCGAATCCACTGAGACTTTGAGCACACAATAGTAGTAAGAAATAAAAATTATGCTAAGCAAAATCAAGATTTGTGGGGATTTGAAAGCGATAATAAAAAGCAATAAAATAGAATCGAATTAAACAATAAAAAGAAAGCGTTGGGTTTTCAGGGATTTCTCAGGGATTCATAGTTCGAATTATTCAGGCATTAACTTCTAGAGGCAATCGACATTAATCTTTATTTCATCCTAGAACTCAAATCACTATTTTAAAGTTAACCTACTCTCGCAGCAATAACTATCTATGTCAAATCGTTATGATCAATCAATTGTCGCAGTCAATAACATAAATAAGCATGCAACTATTATCAAGTTCAATTGTTCATGCAGTAACTTAACCCTCGCAGGCTAAAGGGTTAGACTCATCAAACACAATAACTCAAGTGATGTTCAAGCATAAATCGTTCTAAGATCATTTTCTAGATGATCAGAAAAGAAACATGCAATATAATCATATCTAGATGAAGGATTGCTCTGTTTTATCAAAAGCGCCACTCTAGTTATCAAAACCTATCTATCAAACCATGATTTTTCCCTTTGAAAATTCTCTATTATCCAACTATGAAACCACTCAGACATAATCATGAAAACCATGGCAAAAGCAATAGAAATCATATTTATTTAAGAGCAAAGGATTCAGAAAACTTCTTCAAGGAGTACAAAAAGGTGTGATATTCTCCCTTATCTAACAAAATAGAAAAAAACTAGAAACCTTTGGTATTAAAAGAACAAAAATCAATCTTCAAAATAATGATGAAGACTTGGTATTTTCGTGGCTGTTTGAGGCTTTTTATAAGGTAGGAATTGAATTAGGGATTTTTCTTTGGGGTTTTGGAGATAAATCCGAAGAAAAAAATTTCCTTTTTTTCAAGGGTGCTATCGATCAATCGCAATAGGGGGATCGATTGATCGCCTCAAAAATCCCATTCTCCATCCAAAGTTGCAATGTTCGATCGATCGATCCCAGGGGGCTGATCGATCGATCGGGCTTTATTATCTAGGCTTGCTTCTCCTCGAATCTTCATCGACCAGTCTTCAGTAAATCGAGCATAACTTGAGATCATACCGTTGGATTTTCACGTTCTGGTATCTAAATTTAAGCTAACACTCCCATCTATCTTGTGGTAAAATATGAGCTTGATCTAACGGTAGGAAGAGCTTCATCTGATGCAAAATATTTGACGCTCATGATCTGTCCTATCTTCAAATTGCTCATTTTGCATCCTTTTTGGTCCAAATTACTCCAATTTCATGTAAAGACTCTAAGATCCACAAAACATTAAAAACAACCTTAAATTGCCAAAACCAAGTTGTTTCTTCATTAAAAACCTATTAAAAACATAATGAAAAGTGGTAAAATCTAAGGTAGATCAACTCCCCCAGACTTAAACCATTGTTTGTCCTTAAACAAACAACATCTCAAGTTTATAAAAGAGGTTTGAAAATCATGGGAACTCACATATCCTTGAGATCATAGCTTTGATTTCTTAACCTGTGATCCACATGCAAACAAAATTAATTTAGAATATTCTCATCTTATCCCACCATGACATTCGCAAGCCTTGTCCATTATAAATCCCAAGCCTGCAAAAACCTTAACTTCACATCATTTAACTCTCTACATTCATTAAGTGCTGTGTGAGCTTTCTCTTTAAAGGATGTCATTCAGGGTAGACGACGCTAGGAGTTAAAAAGGCTATTTAATGGTGGAGTTAAAAGTATTTAGGGTTACCAGACGTTCCGGAGGATCCAAAATATTATGAAAAATCACAAGAGAGAACGGACCTATTGATGCCCACAATTTTCCAATCACTATATGCCTAACTTCCCCAGACTTAGACTTTTTTCCGGGAGTCACTGCAAATCACTGCAAATACTCTACATCTTTCTCAATTGATCCGTGATGCTCCCTGGGATTATTATTGGCCTTAAGACTCCTATTATTGATCAATTTCCTTTCCCTTTTGTTTTTTACGTTTTTTAAAAGGGGGAAATTGATCTATTTGAAATATGGAGGTTCAAAGACACAAAAATTACCATGACGTATGCAAACCCCAAGAAAGAACCAAGCTCTCGAATCACAATCAATGTACTCCACCAAGTATCCTCAATCCCCTGCATTTGCATTGACTGGAAAAATGTAACGATCTTCTTTATCTCCGACTTTTTTACACATATCTGCACATATGATAAGGAAGATCAGAATGTGTGAGGTCTGAAAAGAGAGAATGGTTTAAGGTGGGGTACCAACTAAAAATGAGATGGCTATTCAGGATCAACAGAGAGTGGTAAAAAGGATCATGATGATCAATGTTCTCGCACTTAACACAAGGACAAATTTTTTTGTTACCGTTGTCTCCCGCGAAAGACTGCTTTGTCGTGTGGTCAAAAATTGATCAAGACCATCTCTAAATTCTCTCATCACTTCACCGATATCTGGATCTCGGCGGTTGTACATCCATGCCCGAATCGTGTTTATTTCATGATGCCAAGACATGATCGATTATCGACCTCTCCACGAAAAATATCGGATTTATAGTTTTTTTTGCGGAATAAAATCCTTTTGTGAGTAGATTTGGAATGTTTTTGTTATGATTTTCGTCTCACCCCTATTGCTTGCTATTTATAGATGATCAACATTTGTTACTAATTTGCTAGGACAAAATATTTGCAAGGCCTTTGCTAGTAATTTGCTACCCATTTGCGACCAAAATTTCAGTAGCAAAAAGCAGTTGAAAATCATTGAAAACGTGTTGTACCTTCTTCCTAAATATCCTCGCAAATCAGTCGCAAAGCCTAGAAAATATCTTTCGCAATAAATGCCTCGCAATTTTGCGACGTCTTTGCTACGAGAACTATTGTCGTCGCAAATTACTCGCAATTTGGGAGGCATTTGCAACGACCTTTTTCGCAGCAAATGCCTCACAAAATTGCGAGTCATTTGCTTCGAACGATATTTGCCTCGCAAAAAGTTGTAAATTTGCAGATATTTACGACTCTTTTGCGATGAAAATTTTCCACGCCAATTTGCGACAAATTTGCGACCACAACCGCAAAGTCGTAGCAAACGCCTCGCAAATTTGCGACCACAGTATGTGGTTGCAAATTCTCCTCGCAAATGGACCTATTTTCTTGTAGTGGTTTGGTTTGTTTTTCTGATCTAACACCTTTAAAGAGAAAATTTAAGTTATGTTGGGGTCAAAACCCACCCAGCTGTGATCAATGGGAACATGGCTAAGTGTGAAGATACGAAGAATCGGACAAGGCCGGAATTACGCCTAAGTCATTCCTGTGCAAGCCCACTTAAGCACAAGAGAGGCCATTCTAGCCAAAGCAGCTCCAGTTTCGGCCAAGGAAGCTTCATTTCGGCAAAGAAGGAGGCTTAGGCAAGTTTTGTCTCCACTTAGGCAAGTCTTGTCTCCACTTAGGCAAACCTTGAAGGAAGCGTCGCTTCGGCATGGAGGCTTCGGCAGAAGAGACTTCGGCAGGCCTAGCTCACTTCAACAAAGGAGACTTCGGCAAGCCTAGCCATTTCGGCAAAGGAGACTTCGGCAAGCATAGCCACTTCGGCACTGGAGACTTCGGCAAGGAGGACTTCGGCATTGGAAAGCCTAGCCATTTCGGCAAAGGAGACTTCGGCAAGCATAGCCACTTCGGCACTGGAGACTTCGGCAAGGAGGACTTCGGCACTGGTAAGCCTAGCCACTTCGGCAGGCTTAGCCGCTTCGGCGTTGGAGACTTCGGCAAGGGAGACTTCGGCGCTGGAGACTTCGGCAAGCCTAGCCACTTCGGCAAAGGGGGACTTCGGCAAGCCTAGCCATTTCGGCAAAGGAGACTTCGGCAAGCCTAGCTCACTTCGGCAAGCCTGGCTTCGGAACAGCCTGGCTTCGGCAAGCCTGGCTTCGGCGCAGCCTGGCTTCGGCAAGCCTCTACTTCGGCATGGCCCTGGCTTCGGCAAGTCTCCACTTAGGCACAACCTGGCTTCGGCACCGCCTGGCTTCGGCAAGCCTGGCTTCGGCACAGCCTGGCTTCGGCAAGCCTGGCTTCGGCAAGCCTGGCTTCGGCATAGCCTGGCTTCGGCAAGCCTCCACTTCGGCACGGCCCTGGCTTCAGCAAGTCTCCACTTCGGCACAGCCTGGCTTCGGCACAGCCTGGTTTCGGCACAGCCTGGCTTCGGCAAGCCTGGCTTCGGCAAGCCTGGCTTCGGCACAGCCTAGCTTCGGCAAGCCTCCACTTCGGCATGGCCCTGCCTTCGGCAAGTCTCCACTTAGGCAAGCTTTGGCTCACATCGGCAAAGCTTTGTCTTCACTTAGGCAAGCCTTGTCTTCACTTAGGCAAAGCTTTGTCTCCACTTAGGCAAGCTTTGGCTCACATCGGCAAAGCTTTGGCTCACTTCGGCAGGGAGACTTCGGCAAAGAAAGGAGAGACTTAGGCAAGCCTTGTCTCCGCTTAGGCAAGCCTTGTCTTCACTTAGGCAAGCTTTGTCTCCACTTAGGCAAGCTTTGGCTCACATCGGCAAAGCTTTGGCTCACTTCGGCAGGGAGACTTCGGCAAAGGAAGGAGAGACTTAGGCAAGCCGTGTCTCCGCTTAGGCAAGCTTTGGCTCACATCGGCAAAGCTTTGTCTTCACTTAGGCAAGCCTTGGGGCATGGTCACATCGGCAAGCCACATCGGCAATGAGCCGCGGCTTCGGCGATAACCCACTTCGGCACAGGGATGTTCACTTCGGCAAGCCACATCGGCAACGATCCATGGCTTCGGCAATGTCACTTCAGCAAGGACCCGTGGCTTCGGCAAGGACCCATGGCTTCGGCAATGTCACTTCGGCAAAGACCCACGGCTTCGGCAATGTCACTTCGGCAAGGACCCGTGGCTTCGGCAAGGACCCACGGCTTCGGCAATGTCACTTCGGCAAGGACCCATGGCTTCGGCAATGTCACTTCGGCAAGGACCCGTGGCTTCGGCAAGGACCCACGGCTTCGGCAATGTCACTTCGGCAAGGACCCGTGGCTTCGGCAAAGACCCACGGCTTCGACAATGTCACTTCGGCAAGGACCCGTGGCTTCGGCAACGATCCATGGCTTCGGCAACGTCACTTCGGCAAGGACCCGTGGCTTCGGCAACGATCCATGGCTTTGGCAACGTCACTTCGGCAAGGACCCATGGCTTCGGCAATGTCACTTCGGCAAGGATCCATGGCTTCGGCAATGTCACTTCGGCAAGGACCCACGGCTTTGGCAATGTCACTTCGGCAAGGACCCGTGACATCGGCAATGCCACTTCGGCACACACGGCAGCCCACTTCGGCCTGCCCACTTCGGCCATGCTCCACTTCGGCCACGCCCACTTCGGCAAGCCTCCACTTCGGCCACGCTCCACTTCGGCCATGCTCCACTTCGGCCACGCCCACTTCGGCAAGCCTCCACTTCGGCCACGCTCCACTTCGGCCACCGAGCTCACTTCGGCACTTCGGCCATGATACGAATCCACTTAGGCATGATACGAGCTCGTTTCGGCCGAAGTTGATTTCTATACGAAACTGTCTGGCCGAAGTCAAAGCTGCCGAAAACAATCCTGGCCGAAGTCAAAGCTGCCGAAAACAATCTTGGCCGAAGTCATTTCTATACGAAACTGTCTGGCCGAAGTCAAAGCTGCCGAAGACAGTTCTGGCCGAAGTCATTCCCATACGGAGCTGTCTTTCCGAAGTCATTTCTATACGAAGCTAGAAGACGACGCGACCGAAGTCATTTTTATACGAGGACGACAAGCCCATCTTCGGCCCGCGATGGGTCAAAGGCCCACGAAGCCAAGCCGACTTGCTAAAACGGAAATCCCGAAAGATTAAGAAGTTTTCCTAATCCCTTTGGGATTGACCTAGCCAACGGGAACGAATATATATATCTATGTACATCCCTTGAAAAAGGGATCCACAATTTACTTAGAAAAGAACCCTAGACTCTTTTACTTCTCCTTCTCTTGTACGAAAGCTTTTCGACACAGCTTAATAAAAACCATCTTTGGATCTCTCCGTTCGTGGTTCATCCGCAGAAATTTCATCCCCCTTAACAAACCTCCGACAAATTCTAATTGTGTTGATTTCGACTCCCACAATTTGGCGCTAGAAGGAGGGGGAATTGAAACTTTCTTACTCCAAGGAACCACCGCACGAACGATTCGAAGAAGATGACCAGCGACGGACGAACCGACGACCCGCAGGACACGGGGATCGATGGATCTGGAGCAACTGATACACCAACGCCTGCAGTCATGGAGACAAGCCCAGAGGCCCTATCACAGATCAAGACGATGCTGGAGACGCTGCTCAAGAAGGCGGAGGAGCAGGACAAGCTAAACACAATGATGACCAAGAAGCTCGAAGTCCTTACAACGGCAAGCCGAGCCCGTGGCAGAGGCTCAGGAGTTGACCTAATGAGGTGCCCTCTTCGACGTCTCAACCCAACGGCCCTCGATTTCTCAACACCCCACCATGCGCCGAGAAACCAAGGCGGATTGCTCCCTACAAACAACCAACCACGACCGCTGGACTGAACGCGACACGCAGGAGGCAAACACGCAGACTATGGGCGGAACGAATCCAGTGATCAACCTGGAGGACAACCCAGAAGGTGAACACGACTCGGAACACCGCCGCGAAGCTGAACTCACGGGTGCGACCCAAACTCGAAACGAACGAAGCAACACCAACCCTGGCCACGATAAGGACCTCACTGAAGAGGAGGAGAACATCCTTTGGGACCAGCGAGCCCAGATCGAGGAAGAGCGCAAAGCGATAATCCAGCCCAAAAGGAGGAGATGGCCGAAATCCGAGCAGGCATGGAGCGAGCTGCCGCCGAGATGAAATTCGTTCGATCTCAGATGCATAGGGCTACTACCAAGGCTCCCGAACTCGACCGAGTGCTTGAAGAAGCCCAGAACACCCCATTCACGACTCGAATCACTAAGGCAAGGGTTTCTGATCTGGGGAAGATGAAGATACCAGTCTACGAAGGTAAAACTGATCCAAAGGAGCACTTGACCGCCTTCGCAATAGCAATGGGACGAGAAAACTTCAGGAAGGAGAAGAAGACGCTGGACAATGTCTCTTGTTCGTGAGCACCTTAAAGGCCCAGCTCTCCAATGGTTCTCCAGGCTGGGAAGAAATTCGATCGACAATTTCAATCAACTGTCGTCGGTGTTCCTTAAACATTATGCTATATTCATGGAACGCCGAACATCCGATGCGGATCTGTGGACCATGGGGCAAGGACAGAACGAGACATTGCGAACCTTCATCGGACGGTTCAAGTCGTACTGTCAAAGGTAGAAGGAATAAGTGACGAAGCCGCACTGCAAGCGTTAAAGAAAGCCCTGTGGTTTGACTCCGATTTTTGGAAGGAGATTGCGCTGAACGCACCAACCACGATCCAAAATGCATTGCACCGAGCGACGGACTTTGCCTCCAACAAAGAAGAAGTGAAGATCCTAGCTCAGAAACACGGAAAGGCGAAGTCCACGAACCACCTCCCTTGCTCTGAACCCACCAACAACAAAAGGGCAACCATAATTCTGAATATGTCCAGCACGGAGGGGTTTCAAAGGAGCTCATAATTACCAAGTTGACTCGTCAGGATACGGTCAAGGACGAGGCCAAGGCCAAGGAACTTACGATGAAACAGCTTATTGCGAACATCACCATATCTTCGGACATTCGACTGCAAATTGCCGTATTCTGGGCTTAAAACTCGTTGCAAAGTTGGTAGCTGGCAAACTCAAAGGTGATATTAGCCTCAAGGACTTTGAAATGGATACCAACGCAAATTGCCCAGAACAGGCAAACGAAGATCTTCCTAAACGAGGAAGGCAAGACGACGAAGCACCACAATCTGGCCCAAGAAGACGGATCAACATGATAATGGGTGGATCTCACTACTGCTCGGATACCGTCTCATCGATTAAAGCGTTTCAACAACGAGCCGATGTCAGCGTTAACTTGTCCGCGCCCTCCAAGTTCCCAGACGACATCATCTCATTCGCCGAAAGGGAAACAACCGGAATCGACAAACCGCACGATGACCCTCTCGTAATTGAGTTAATCATCAGTGGCTATGATGTAGCCCGGGTGCTGGTGGATACGGGCAGCACAGTGGATATAATCTTCAAAGAGACTCTCAAAAGAATGGATATCAATCCGTCTGACATAGTGGCTACCCCTAAACCATTGACTGGATTTTCCGGAGAAACGACAATGACAATCGGGACGATCAAGCTGCCTGTAGAAGCTGGAGGTGTCATCAAGCTCGTCGAGTTCTCGGTAGCCGATCACCCAGCGATCTATAACGTCATCGTCAGCACACCTTGGTTAAATTCGATGCGCGCCGTAGCCTCGACCTACCATCTCTGCGTCAATTTCCCAACACCGAGTGGAATCAACACGATTTTGGGAAGTCAGAAGGAGTCCCGCGTATGCTTCCTAGCTGCACACAAGCTCAGGAATCCAGTCACCGATCCAATAGCCAAGTCAGAACGCAAGAAGATGAAGACAGACAGGGAGCCAGTAAAAGCGCTCTCCAAACTCTTATAGCAATTACAGATTACAGAGGATCGCGAAGACGAACCAGCTGAACAGCCCTGCGACCCCGTAGTATCAGTCTGCATCGACGACGAACACCCAGAACGATGCATAGAGATTGGATTCGGCCTCGATGAAAAAATCAAGGACGAACTGGTTTCATTCTTAAAAGAAAACGTGGACACTTTCGCGTGGGCAGCAGAGGATATGCCCGGAATTGATATCGGCGTAACCAGCCACGAATTAAAACTCGACCCAACCTTCAAACCAATCAAGCAAAAATGGAGAAAGTTGGGCCCTGACAGAGCGAAAGCAGTGAACGATGAAGTCGAAAGGCTCTTACGAGTCGGGTCGATAATGGAAGTCAAGTACCCGGATTGGCTGGCGAATCCTGTTGTAGTCAAAAAGAAGAATGGAAAGTGGCGAGTGTGTGTCGATTTCACCGATTTAAATAAGGCGTGCCCGAAAGACAGCTTCCCACTACCACACATTGACCGACTGGTCGAGGCAACGGCCGGTAACAAGCTCTTATCTTTCATGGACGCATTCTCTGGATACAATCAGATTCTAATGAATCCCGACGATCGTGAGAAGACAGCCTTCATTACGGATCGTGGAATCTATTGCTACAAGGTGATGCCTTTCGGCCTCAAGAACGCCGGCGCCACGTATCAGCGCTTAGTAAACAAGATGTTTGCTAGTCAACTGGGAAGAACGATGGAGGTTTACATAGACGACATGCTGGTGAAATCGCTAGAGGCAACGGATCATGTGTTACATTTGGAGGAATGTTTCCGACAGCTCAACGCGCACAACATGAAACTCAACCCAACAAAGTGTAGATTCGCAGTCACATCCGGCGAGTTTCTTGGCTACTTGGTTACCCATCGCGGAATCGAAGCAAATCCAAAGCAGATCGACGCCCTCACCCAGATGGCTTCCCCAAAATCAAAACGTGAAGTACAGAGACTGACTGGCAGGGTGGCTGCACTCAACAGATTTATTTCGCGGTCCACCGATAAGTGCTTACCATTCTACGACACTTTACGAGGAAACAAGAAGTTCGAATGGACAGAGAAGTGCGAAGAGGCTTTCCAGCAGTTGAAGAAATATCTCGCCAGCCCCCCGGTGCTTGCAAAGCCAGTCGAGGGAGAGCCGCTCTTCCTATACACCGCAATCTCCACCTCGGCAGTAAGCGGAGTACTCATTCGCGACGAACGGGGCGAGCAGAAACCAATCTTTTACGTCAGTAAGACCCTCACCGACGCAGAGACAAGATACCCGCAGATGGAGAAGCTGGCTCTATCGGTGGTCATGTCTGCCAGGAAACTAAGGCCGTACTTCCAATCACACTCCATTGTGGTCCTTAGTCCTTTACCCCTACGATCGATTTTGCACAGCCCAAGCCAATCCGGGCGATTGGCCAAGTGGGCTATCGAGCTCAGCGAGTACGACATCGAGTATCGCGGACGAACCTGCGTAAAATCGCAAGTGCTTGCCGATTTTTTAATCGAACTCCCGGAGGAGAGCCTCCCCGAAGGAAACCCGAATTCGACTTGGCAACTTCACGTTGACGGCTCATCATCCAAAAATGGTTCAGGGGTCGGAATACGTCTAACGTCACCAATGGGTGAGATACTTGAACAATCCTTCCGCCTAGGTTTTCACGCCTCCAACAACGAAGCAGAATACGAAGCTCTCATTGCCGGGATAAAACTTGCACAAGGACTCAAGATTGATTGCATTCACGCGTTCTGCGATTCACAGTTAGTCGCGAACCAGTTCAGCGGGGAATACGCAGCTAAGGACGATCGCATGGAGGCATATCTGAAAGTTGTCAAAGATTTGACTGCACAGTTTAAAGAGTTCACACTCACGCGTATTCCACGCGGAGAAAACACTTCGGCTGATGCACTGGCCACCCTTGCTTCCACTTCTGATCCAGCCTTGAAACGAGTCATTCCGGTGGAGTTCATCCAACACCCGAGCATCACCCTCCAGAAACAGTGAGTGTGGTTACGCGGTCTCAAGCCGCCAGGCCTGCAAGGGAAAACGCCGGCGCACCGGACAATGCTGTAGATGATGCTGACGAACGGGACGCAGTAATCAGCGACTCCATGGTCCAAGACGAGACATATGCGGCAGACGACGGACTCACATCTCGGATGGAAATAGATGCAGTCGACAAGGACGAAGATCCTGCGACTGCCGCAGAAGAAGCAACATCTATGGATGAGGACTGTACATCCCTCCCTTCCAACGTCGACCCCTGTCACGAAACTAGAGTCATCGAGATGAATGGGACATGTACGGACTTACAGTACGGCTGCGACAAAGGGTGGCTTGATGGCATCCGCGGGTACATCTATGACGGTACTTTACCGTCAGACAAATGGGCAGCTCGAAAGCTTCGGGCGCAAGCAGCGCGCTACGTCTTGCTCGACGGCAATGTTTTCAAATGGCGACTCTCGGGGCCTTTACTCACCTGCGTCGGGGAAAGGAGGCAAGGGCAATCATGGAGGAGGTCCACGGCGGCTCCTGTGGCAACCATTCGGGAGGACGAGCCTTGGCAATAAAAATCAAACGACACGGCTACTACTGGCCCAGCATGATACACGATTGCGAGAAATACTCGTCCAGGTGCGAGAAGTGCCAACGTCACGCACCAATGATTCATCAGCCAACCGAGATGCTGTCTTCAATATCATCGCCCTATCCTTTCATGCGCTGGTCCATGGACATCATTGGACCTTTGCATCCATCAAAGCAGAAACGATTCTTGCTGGTCCTGACAGACTATTTTTCAAAGTGGGTGGAGGCAGATTCGTATGCCAGCATCAAGGACGCACAAGTCGAAAGTTTTGTATGGAGGAACATCATATGCCGACATGGAGTCCCATACGAGATCGTCACCGATAATGGATCACAGTTCATTTCCACAAGGTTCGAAGCTTTCTGCGCAAAGTGGAAGATTCGGCTAAGCAAATCCACCCCACGATATCCACAAGGCAATGGCCAGGCTGAAGCTATAAACAAAACGATTCTCGACGGTCTCAAGAAACGTCTCGACCAGAAGAAAGGCCGGTGGGCCGATGAACTGGAAGGTGTATTGTGGTCTCATAGAACGACACCGCGACGAGCAACCAACGAAACTCCGTTCGCTCTCGTCTATGGGACAGAATGCGTCATTCCACCTGAGATAAATTTTCCTGGAGTCCGCCGAAGACTACTCCCAGAACAGGAAGGACTCAATCACTTGTTGATGCTTGATGAGTTGGACTTGATCGACGAAAGACGGGATCAAGCCTTGATCAGAATTAGAATTACCAGAACGCAGCGGCAAAATACTACAACTCTCACGTCCGAAATCGACCGTTCTACGAAGGAGACCTGGTCCTACGGAAAGTTTTCCAGAATACTGCGGAGCAGAACGCCGGCAAACTCGGAGCAAACTGGGAAGGACCTTACAAAATCACGAAGGTAGTCCGACCCGGCGTGTACGAACTCGCCAACATGTCTGACGTTCCAATACCAAGATCGTGGAACGCAATGCACCTCAAGAAGTACTATTCTTAGGATACTTCAAATGAACTACGTGGCGGCTTGATCCCTGCAAAGGGTACGTAGGCAGCTCATCTTCGGATGGGTTCAGCTGCCCCCTCCTAAAAAAAAAAGGGGGGAGTGGGTACGTATACTCGTATACTCCCACCTTTGTAACAAACTCCGCGTCTACTTAATCCACGCTTCTCGAAGCAATTTTCGTCATATCACGCCCTCCACGAGTTACTACAGCCTTAACGGAAACAGGCACCACATACGCACTTTTCACGAATCACTTAAAGTCCTAACTAAAACAGGCATCTCTCTTCACCCTCGCTGCTGCTGCCACAGCAACGAACTACTACATCTTCGGATATAACTACTACATCCTAGCGGATTAAAAGCGCGCGCTATATAAATAACTGTGTCCATTGTCGGAGCGGATATGCTTATGATAGCATACCCGTAAAACCGAAATGTTCATCTTAAAACCCAACAACCAAATCGTTGGTCCTGACAGTACTACATGTCCATTGTCGGAGCGGATATGCTTACGGTAGCGTAACCGTAAACCGAAATGTTCATCCTAAACCCAACAACGAATCGTTGGTCGCAACAGTACTACGTGTCCATTGTCGGAGCGGATACGCTTACGGTAGCATATCCGTAAACCGAAATGGTCATCCGAAAACCCAACAGACAAATCGTTGGTCAAAACACCTATGCTCATAATCAAAGCAAATATGCTTGCACTGACGTAATCATTCCAAACGAAACAAACGAATCGTCGGTATTAACGCCAACACAAACTGCAGCAAAACCGATCAGTCCACCTTGGATAAAAACTACCATTCAAGCAACAAGTTTCGGTAACAAAGAAACGACACAACCAAAGCCAAGCCACAAGGCAAACATAACGAGTCAATACGGATAAAGCCATCCAGGCACCATATCCAAATAACATCAAAGCATAATTAAAATGATGACGTGGGCAGTTCCCCATCATCATCATACCTTACCCATTAAAAACGCACCCTATTCATCATCAGAGGATTCAGCCGTCGTCTCGGATTCAGAGGCTTCGTTCGAACCAAGCTTACCCCTGTTGGATCCAGAGAATACGCGAACGCCGACATCCGCCGCTAACACCTCAACAGATTCGTTACCAAGCGCGACATCGGCCGAGTCTTCCGAGATCGGCGAGACCACTAGGTCGCTCCCCAGCGAGGCGACCAACTGATCGAACTCGTCATCAGCACCAGCGTACCTTGCTCTCCATCCCTCGAGTTTCTCAGTTTCGGCATCCAGCGAAGGTGGGTTGTCACCGCGGAGCAGCGCAAGGAGTTCAAGGTTCCCGTCAACTTGGGCAAGATCGACGACGCTGTTCTTCGATGATTCTCCCAAGATCTTGATCTTCTCCTTGGCTCGGTCGACTTTAGATCGAAACTTCTCGGCCAGTCCGCGTATCGCCCCCTTCCTAGCCCGCTCAACCTTCTTGTCGGTCATGGCCCTCTCCGAGCTCAACATCCGCTGGAGCTCGGCCACTTGAGCCTCTTGCTGGACCCGATAGGATTCCAAGTCTTCCTTCCATTTCGACGCTATCTCCGTCGCAGCATCGCGCTCACATTCGCTTTGGCAAGCTTCGAGTGAAGCCCTTCGGCCAGTTTCCGTGCACGCTCGGCCCTCCTCGCATTCTTACGGACGTCCGCCTCGTAACCGGACGTCATCTTGTTAATAGAGGCCACGAACTGAACGAAGAGAAAAAGAGAGATCAGGCATCGCATTTTCAACAGGATACAAAAAAAAAGGAGGTCGACGCGAACTACCTTGGCACCACAGCGAGACATTTCGGCATATGGCTTACTCCGGGATAGAGTATCAGGAGGAGGAAAGCATTCCCCTTGGAGAGAATCTTGGAGAAGAGAGTGGCCGAGGCCGACGCATCGTCACAAAACATTTCGGAAGCAAACGTCTAAGATACAGGTTGCGAGGGCAGCTCGTGCTCGGCGGCACTACTAACCAATGCGTTACGCCTTTTTCGTCCAGGAGCGTCATCCTTTCGCGGATCTTTCCCTCCGTCAGCCTTTGCCGGGACACGTCTCCGGACTGGCCTCACTTGATCGGTATCCTCACTTGTAGCCGCAGCCTTGCCCTTCCTACGATGAGCCGGAGGCGGTTCCAATCGCCCAAGACCCAGCACGACCTCTTTCACGATGGGGATCGACGGAGCCAGCACGGACGGTTCAACAGATACGTCGCCCGAGGGAAAAACAAGGGCAGCACTTAGCTGCTCCACGGAAATCTCGGTTCGGCCGACCTCTGCCTGCTCCATCGCGGCACGGCTTTCGGACTCCATCCTTTCGCGAACAGATGGTCTTTTCCCCATGGTTCTCTTTGTACTGTTAGAAGAACACGAGGGAGTCGAACTCGGAGAATAATACCCAAAGTATCGTGCCCGCGCTCTCTCTACTCTCTCAAGAGTAAAATCTCCTTGCCAGTCGCACTCACCGGAAGTTAGAGTCTCACGAAGCGTAATTATGTTCGGAGGACACGTCGGAAGTGGATTAGGAACTACAAAACCAACAAACAAAGCAGAAAATCATGACATGTTCGACAAGACAGATGAGCTCGTAAAGCTATGGATCGGCTACCGATTTTTCTCCATGTGGTCCTAATTTTGTTAACCCAATCTGCACCAACCGAAGCCTCGGAGATGGGCACAAAGAAGAAATAATCCTCCCAATATCTGTCTTTACTTGGGAATCCACCGATAATTCGGCGGTGAGCTTTGTTCGAAAGGGAGTAAAGAAGCGAATCCTTGGAGCGAAATGTCCGAAAGGATAGCAGGTTCAACAAGTGATCCACGGTGATTTCTTCGCCACACTCGAAGCTGCGGACAACAATCCCAACCAAGTGTCAAATTCCCCGCGGAGTTATTTACGCCAGAGCCAGCCTATGTTTCCACAGATACCCAAGGATGACCCCCGGTATTGGGAACCATATGAAGCACATGTAGAAACAACTCTCGTACAAGGTGAAAAACCCTTTTGGGGGCTCACTGGCCCGATCCGATGGCAATGGAAGGATGAAGTCAATTTCTTCGGAAATGTTGAAACGATGCCTAAGGGTCTCCAAAGACTCAGCACTGGATAGAGTAGATCCTGGTGGATCAGGCGCCTCATGCTTATATGTGCCCTTAGAAACTCGCCGTGTTGAAGAACACGCCCGAAGGCTCGCGTCTTGCTTCATCATAGCACAATCGGAACTCCAATTCTCCATCTCGATTTTAACATTAAAAGGACTCTTCATTTCGCCCAGCAAAGGAAATTGCTTCGGCAAAAAAGGATTTCGGCCGAGCACCACCTCGGCAAAAGACTACTTCGACAGAGAAGACTTCGGCCGAAAACAATCTCAGAGACAAAAAAAAAACAACAAAACAACCTAAAAAAAAAATCTTCAAGAGAGGGAGAGAGAAGGGAGGAGAGAAGTTACCTTGAGATTTTTGAGAAGTGAAGAAGTGAAGAGGAAGTGAGGAGAAGGGGAGCATATATAGGCTCATAAAGCAAAAGATGAGGTCATCATACATTGGAAGCTGTGCCAGAACACAGTTGAGTGAAGAAATTTCTACTGGAAAAAAGGATTATCAGTCTGAAGACAGAGAGCCTGGCAGATTTCAAGAACAACGGACTCAGTGTCACATCAGCTCAGTTCGTACCTATAAGATGCGGCACATTGATCCCAGCTCGGACTTCTTCTACCTCGGCACCATCATCACTGAGACTACCGAGCTGGGGGGCTAACTGTTGGGGTCAAAACCCACCCAGCTGTGATCAATGGAAACATGGCTAAGTGTGAAGATACGAATAATCGGACAAGGCCGGAATTACGCCTAAGTCATTCCTGTGCAAGCCCACTTAAGCACAAGAGAGGCCATTCTAGCCAAAGCAGCTCCAGTTTCGGCCAAGGAAGCTTCATTTCGGCAAAGAAGGAGGCTTAGGCAAGTTTTGTCTCCACTTAGGCAAGTCTTGTCTCCACTTAGGCAAACCTTGAAGGAAGCGTCGCTTCGGCATGGAGGCTTCGGCAGAAGAGACTTGGGCAGGCCTAGCTCACTTCGACAAAGGAGACTTCGGCAAGCCTAGCCATTTCGGCAAAGGAGACTTCTGCAAGCATAGCCACTTCGGCAAGGAGGAATTCGGCATTGGAAAGCCTAGCCATTTCGGCAAAGGAGACTTCGGCAAGCATAGCCACTTCGGCACTGGAGACTTCGGCAAGGAGGACTTCGGCACTGGAAAGCCTAGCCACTTCGGCAGGCTTAGCCGCTTCGGCATTGGAGACTTCGGCAAGGGAGACTTCGGCGCTGGAGACTTCGGCAAGCCTAGCCACTTCGGCAAAGGGGGACTTCGGCAAGCCTAGCCATTTCGGCAAAGGAGACTTCGGCAAGCCTAGCTCACTTCGGCAAGCCTGGCTTCGGAACAGCCTGGCTTCGGCAAGCCTGGCTTCGGCAAGCCTGGCTTCGGCAAGCCTGGCTTCGGCAAGCCTGGCTTCGGCGCAGCCTGGCTTCGGCAAGCCTCTACTTCGGCATGGCCCTGGCTTCGGCAAGTCTCCACTTCGGCACAACCTGGCTTCGGCACCGCCTGGCTTCTGCAAGCCTGGCTTCAGCACAGCCTGGCTTCGGCAAGCCTAGCTTCGGCAAGCCTGGCTTCGGCATAGCCTGGCTTCGGCAAGCCTCCACTTCGGCACGGCCCTGGCTTCGGCAAGTCTCCACTTCGGCACAGCCTGGCTTCGACAAGTCTCCACTTCGGCACAGCCTGGCTTCGGCAAGCCTGGCTTCGGCACAGCCTGGTTTCGGCACAGCCTGGCTTCGGCAAGCCTGGCTTCGGCAAGCCTGGCTTCGGCACAGCCTGGCTTCGGCACAGCCTAGCTTCAGCAAGCCTCCACTTCGGCATGGCCCTGCCTTCGGCAAGTCTCCACTTAGGCAAGCTTTGGCTCACATCGGCAAAGCTTTGTCTTCACTTAGGCAAGCCTTGTCTTCACTTAGGCAAAGCTTTGTCTCCACTTAGGCAAGCTTTGGCTCACATCGGCAAAGCTTTGGCTTACTTCGGCAGGGAGACTTCGGCAAAGAAAGGAGAGACTTAGGCAAGCCTTGTCTCCGCTTAGGCAAGACTTGTCTTCACTTAGGCAAGCTTTGTCTCCACTTAGGCAAGCTTTGGCTCACATCGGCAAAGCTTTGGCTCACTTCGGCAGGGAGACTTCGGCAAAAGAAGGAGAGACTTAGGCAAGCCGTGTCTCCGCTTAGGCAAGCTTTGGCTCACATCGGCAAAGCTTTGTCTTCACTTAGGCAAGCCTTGGGGCATGGTCACATCGGCAAGCCACATCGGCAATGAGCCGCGGCTTCGGCGATAACCCACTTCGGCACAGGGATGTTCACTTCGGCAAGCCACATCGGCAACGATCCATGGCTTCGGCAATGTCACTTCGGCAAGGACCCATGGCTTCGGCAAGGACCCATGGCTTCGGCAATGTCACTTCGGCAAAGACCCACGGCTTCGGCAATGTCACTTCGGCAAGGACCCGTGGCTTCGGCAAGGACCCACGGCTTCGGCAATGTCACTTCGGCAAGGACCCATGGCTTCGGCAATGTCACTTCGGCAAGGACCCGTGGCTTCGGCAAGGACCCACGGCTTCGGCAATGTCACTTCGGCAAGGACCCGTGGCTTCGGCAAAGACCCACGGCTTCGGCAATGTCACTTTGGCAAGGACCCGTGGCTTCGGCAACGATCCATGGCTTCGGCAACGTCACTTCGGCAAGGACCCGTGGCTTCGGCAACGATCCATGGCTTCGGCAACGTCACTTCGGCAAGGACCCATGGCTTCGGCAATGTCACTTCGGCAAGGATCCATGGCTTCGGCAATGTCAATTCGGCAAGGACCCACGGCTTTGGCAATGTCACTTCGGCAAGGACCCGTGACATCGGCAATGCCACTTCGGCACACACGGCAGCCCACTTCGGCCATGCCCACTTCGGCCATGCTCCACTTCGGCCACGCCCACTTCGGCAAGCCTCCACTTCGGCCACGCTCCACTTCGGCCATGCTCCACTTCGGCCACGCCCACTTCGGCAAGCCTCCACTTTGGCCACGCTCCACTTCGGTCACCGAGCTCACTTCGGCACCTCGACCATGATACGAATCCACTTAGGCATGATACGAGCTCATTTCGGCCGAAGTCGATTTCTATACGAAACTGTCTGGCCGAAGTCAAAGTTGCCGAAAACAATCCTGGCCGAAGTCAAAGCTGCCGAAAACAATCCTGGCCGAAGTCATTTCTATACGAAACTGTCTGGCCGAAGTCAAAGCTGCCGAAGACAGTCCTGGCCGAAGTTATTCCCATACGGAGCTGTCTTTCCGAAGTCATTTCTATACGAAGCTAGAAGACGACGCGGCTGAAGTCATTTTTATACGAGGACGACAAGCCCATCTTCGGCCCGCGATGGGTCAAAGGCCCACGAAGCCAAGCCGACTTGCTAAAACGGAAATCCCGAAAGATTAAGAAGTTTTCCTAATCCCTTTGGGATTGACCTAGCCAACGGGAACGAATATATATATCTATGTACATCCCTTGAAAAAGGGATCCGCAATTTACTTAGAAAAGAACCCTAGACTCTTTTACTTCTCCTTCTCTTGTACGAAAGCTTTTCGACACAGCTTAATAAAAACCATCTTTGGATCTCTCCGTTCGTGGTTCATCTGCAGAAATTTCATCCCCCTTAACAAACCTCCGACAAATTCTAATTGTGTTGATTTCGACTCCCACAAGTTAGGTTAGAAGTCTAATATTATAGAGTCAAAATCAGATCCATCAAAATTAATGCAAACTGAAATTTTCTGGGGGGAGTCCAGTCATGGGGTTTCTAAATCGTTTGTCTGAATAACTCTGCTGCAATGGTCACCGAGTCTCAAAATCAAAGCATATGTTCCTAGAAAATGTCATAACTCCCTACAAATTTGACTCAGTAAAATAATTTATCCTAAGAATTTGTTTTAAATTACTCAATAAAAGCCAAAAACAAACCAAAAGAAAACAAATATCGCCAGATAACGAGAAATCCTTCCCTAGACTTAAATCGCACCGTCTCAGTGTGAATTTAAATAAGAGAGAGTCATAATCAAATGAAAGATATTGAAAAGCATGGGTAAAAGATGATACCTTGATGATCGTTGGAAGAATGCATTCCAATTGGTGACTCTTTTTATAGATTTTGATGTAAAATAAATTTATGGATTTTCAAGTTTTTCTTTAAAAAAGATTTTGCGGATTTTTTGTTTTTTTGTGTTTTTTTTTTTGGGATCAAGGAAATTTTAATTGTACCTGTATGATGGCGATCGATCGATCAGTGATGATTTTGCAAAGTCTGAAATCATCCGGATGTGTGATCGATCGATCGATCGCTAGGTCGATCGATCGATTGCAGGGTATGAAATTTTGCCTTTTTGATATTTCCTGAAACACTAAGTAAATTCGTTAAAAACCAAAGAAATAAACTAAAATTAAACACTTATCAGTGGGTTGCCTCCCACTAAGTGCTTCTATCTAAAGTCGTTTACCTCGACTTGTTTGCCATTTTTCTAGGCAAGAGGTGGAGTTTCTAAGGAAATCGGTGTTTCTTTAGACTCTTCGATGATGCTTTTTACTGGATCAGGAGATTTTTGGTCAATGGTGAACTTCTTTTTACGCTCTCCTCTTGCTGTAGGATAAGGATCATCATCGAAAATTCTGATGGTTTCATCTTTTTCACTGTGTGAAACATGTTATTTGAGCATATGTTTCGTCCCTGATTTCTTGAGTCTCTTGCAAAAGGGTTCACAATCAATTGATGGTCTTTTGTGTCTTACCTTATGGAAGAGTTTCTTGTCTCTTCCTCCAAACACATCACCTTTAAAATCAACCTAATAACTTGTAAGATAAGGGTCTCCATCGAGGATCGTAATGGTTTCATCGTCTTTAACATGCTCTTCATACAAATGGCTCATTGTTGGTCCCATGTGCCTCACCTTATTGAGAAACTCTTTGTCTCTTGGTGGATCATAAGCTTTATCATGCAAAACATGTTCCTTGAGCTCATGTTCCATCTCTGGTCCTTTATGTCTTTCTTTATGAAACAACTATTACATTTGTCTCTAGAAACATTGGTTTCAAAGCTACCTTTAGGACCTGCATCAAAGCAATCAAAAGGAAAGTATTTGTTAGGAAACAAATTAATCATGGTACGAGAGACTTCCTGTTTTTCATTGGTTCCATCTTGTGGGTCTTCGACTTTTAAAATCTGAGCTTCTTGAATGTCTAGAGGGTCGACATGAGCAATGAGTTCCTCAAGATTCTTCCTTGGTTCTTCATTATTAGATTCATGCAAGTCAATGGGGATGTCCATGTTATGACTAATCTTGCCATCATCAACTTGGTCTTACCCCATGTCGATTCTAAGCAGTTTTTGCTCGTGTTCAAACCCGTCAAGTGGAAACATCCTTTTGAATTCAGCATCCTTCTCATCTATACTGGCTTGGGACTGTCTCCCAGCTTCTCTCCAGGATTCCAGTTCTTGGTTCCATATGTGTAGAAGTAATGCTCCACGACTTATCTCCATCGGAGGTGGATCATCAAACTGGCCTTCATAGAAGTGTTGAGAAACACTAGTGGTATCGCTATCACGACCCAAAGTTGGCGTTGATGTTTGGCCACAGACGTCGAAACTCTTTGGTGAGATGTGAGGTTGAAAAAATATTTCTAGAGCTAGAACCTCCTTGATAGAAAATTTACTAGAATTTCCATAGACATCGACCTCCATTGTTCGAAGCAAAGTGCCTGGAAAACAAAAACAAAAAGAAAGGAAAAATTGAATTAAATAGAAAAAAAAAAAATTAGACGAAATTCTTAATCTAAAACTAATGGCACTGCAAAAGTTTCCTGCAACGGCTCCAAAAACTTGATTTGGGGAATAAAGTTTTGCCCAAAATAATGCAATGACCTAGCTGCAAGTGCACATCAGACAATCGCAGTACTTAGGGATCAAATCCACAGAGAATTTGAGCAAACAATAGTAGTAAGAAATAAAAATTACGCTAAGAAAAATCATGATTTGTGGGGGTTTGAAAACAATAAAATAGAATCGAATTAAACAATAAGAGGAAAGCATTGGGTATTCAGGGATTTTTCTGGGATTCATAGTTCGAATTATTCAGGCATTAACTTCTAGAGACAATTGACATTAATCTTTCTTTCATCCTAGAACTCAAATCATTATTTTAAAGTTAACCTACTCTCACAGCGATAACTATCTATGTCAAATCTATATTATCAATCAACTCTCGCAGTCAATAACATAAATAAGCATACAATTGTTATCAAGTTCAATTGTTCATCTAACGCAATAACTCAACTCTCGCATGCTAAAGGGTTAGACTCATCAAATACCATGATCAAAACAATAATTCAAGTGATATTCAAGCAGAAATCGTTATAAGATCAGTTTCTAGATGATCAGAAAAGAAACATGCAATATAATCATATCTAGATGAAGGATTACTCTGATTTATCAAAAGTGCCACTCTAGTTATCAAAACCTATATATCGAACCATGATTTTTCCCTTTGAAAATCCGCTATTACCCAACTATGAAACTACTCAGACATAATCATGAAAACCATGGCAAAAGCAATAGAAATCATATTTATTTAAGAGTAATTTGTTCAGAAAACTTCTCCAATGAGTACAAAGAGGTGAGATATTCTCCTTTATCGAACAAAATAGAAAAAACTAAAAACCTTTGTTATGAAAAGAACAAAAATCAATCTTCAAAGGAATGATGAAGACTTGGTATTTTCGTGACTGCTGAATATGATAGGACCATAAGGAAACCCAAGGGATAAGACCCAATGATCAAGGAGTTGAGTGACAATAAATACATCATGGCCAACAAAAGGCAAGTCCATTTTGTTGGGGAGTTTGATGGGAACCAAGAGCTAGTGGTTGAGACTTGTCAAGATGGCAAGAAGAGCTATGCTATGTCCAAGGCCAACTTCCAAAAGGGACTCAACCCCAACTATAGGAACAATCAAAGCTTGTCCTATAGAAGCACCAACGTGGAGAATCCACAAGACCAAGTCTACCCACAAAAGCCACAAGGATTTGTCACACAACAACAAGGGCAAGGATTTGTCCCACAACAACAACAACAACAACAAGGGTTTGTTCCTAAGCAACAATACACCTTTCCAAACCAAGTTGCTTCCAACTTTCAAGGACAAGGTAGTACTTCTACTCAACCCTCACTCCAAGATCAAGAGATCAAGGCTTTGGTTCAAAGAGTTTTGGATGGCCAAATCAAGAATAGCGCGAATATTGGAAAGAAATTCCTAGAGATCCACAACAAGATTGATGGGATGTACCATGATCTAGATGGAAATATAATAAGCTTAGTTTCCCACATGAAGACTATTGAATCACTCAAACACTCTTAGATCCACAGCTTCAAATAGACTAAAGTGAATCACACACTTTGAATCTAAAGAACAAACACAAAGAGACTCGGTTCTTTGTAAAAAGAAAACGAAACTTATATTACTTCAATGATCAAGGGAGATTTACAATGAACTAAGAGCTGAGCTTTTATAGGCTCAATAGACAACGGTCATGGACTCTAAAATGACAAAAGAAATCACAAAAATCAATGTAAAGAGCCGTTGGAACATTAAAGAGAAAATCGGTCCAAATAAGGCAAGTTGATGATGTTTGAGTCTTGAAAGCTTGGGCTGAAAGTGGTGCGACCTTGGGACATCTAGGTGCACTGAATATGACTTCAAAATGCAGCAGCAATGATGATAGAGCCGTTGGTGAGTTATTCCTCCAAGTGTGAACGCATCCAAATATGGCAAGTATACAAGCAAGAGGATCCGCCCGATCCTGTGATTGCTGGTGCACGGGAAGGTACTTATAAGCTTCCTTAGATGTCTAATAATCTCTCCTGGTCACCATATTCTGGTTTTCGAGTGATTGAACCGGTCGGTCTTCATAATTTCCATAAACGGCTCCGGTTGGCTCAATTGAAGATACAATTGGATCCGCCTGATCCAATGCATATTGGAGCATCCAAAAAATGTTGTGGTGAGCTTCTAGAAGCATCTCAGAGTCTCCTGGGTGCCACTGATATGTTTGAAGCATCATAAACCCGTAAGGTTCCAAATAAGACAAGCCGAGGATCCATCGGTTTAGAAATTGAATATCTCCGAAACCAAAATTGATATTGGTCTGATTCCAATTCTCCACGTGCTTTTGTTGGATCAATATTGTAGAACAAGTGGTTTCATGGCTTAAATCCTTCTGGTCTGGTTGGAGTCCTCCATTAAGTGCACATATGTCCGCAGGTAAGGCCAAATGAGCAACTCCTAAACCAACTCGAACCGGGGGTGGTTTCTCATGATCAAACTCTTCAAAATATTTGGTTTGCTGGTGAATAACAAATCTAAGGTGATTGGATCGAGCCAATTCTCCTAGGGACAACTTCCATGGCTCGGTTAAGGCTCCGGGTGGAGGTTTGTGAACCATATCCAAATCGGATCGTTCCAATTGAGTTATGGATCTATCATTATTCTTATAGCATATGATTGGCTGATTAATCTTCAATTTGGGTCGGGAAAAGTCTCCTTTGGGTCGCTGAAGTTGATTTTGGTACGGTTCAGGTGAGTCCTCTCGTACCATCTTCGAATCGGGTGGCTGGTAAATTATTCCACCTGAACCATTAGTCTTCTTCGGGTTGATTTTCTGATGAATAATCAACCCTAGGCCTTGTGCTTGATCGGAACTCCATTTGGCCAAGAATTCTCCAAAATGCTCTGTATTGACCGGTTTGGTACGTGTACCAGCTAGTTTGGTATGCTCCCGGTTTGGTGTGGTTGCATGTCCGCATGAAGATCCCAATTCACCCATTAGACCAAGAAAAGATAACTTTCGCTTGTCCATATGGAACTTTTGCATGTAGAAGAATGCCTTTCGGGTTGTGTAACGCACCCACTACTTTTCAAAGATGTATGATGTCCATTTTCGGATTTTCTTGAGAATATAATTGAGGTTTTCATGGATGATTTCTCGGTATATGGTTCATCATTTGGTGCTTGTATTTTCTTAAGAGATGTGAAGACACCAACCTAGTTCTTAATTGGGAAAATGCCATTTTATGGTGAAAGAAGGAATTGAGTTAGGACACAAGATTTTATAGAAAGGCATTGAGGTTGTAATATACTATATAATTTAATACTTTTAGTATGGATTTTAATATTTTATTTAACTATTTTATAACGCTTTTGCATCAAAAGAGGTAGTTTTCTCGTATATGTAGCTTTTAAAGTCTTAATAGGATAAATCATAAAAAAGGATGCAAAATGGATCAAAAGATGCATCAACCATGCTACAGCCATTCACTCAAGTCAAAAGAACGATCCAAGTCACAATATTCACAAGATATGCAATTTCCTAAGTTGGACAGAACATATGCACCAGAAGTTTACCCTTCGTTGGAGGCCTTAAAAACCTTGGAATTGGATGAAATTTGGTGACAATATATAAAATTTAGTTAAATTTCTAATGTAGCTTATTTCAAGTCCTTTGGAGATGTGGTTGAAGAATTACACCCGATTTACTAAATACATGTCTGTCTGGCTTGAAGGAGAAGCAAGCGTAGGAAACTGAAGGAAGAAAGGGCCAGCATCGGTCAGGGTTTTTCCCCATGGCTCATGCCGATTCCCTCCTGACTGGTGCCCTAACATCGGCCAAGATCCTTGTCCAATGCTCCTGCCCAATGCTCATCAGAAAAGTAACATTTCCTTTTTGCCCAAGACAAAACCCTAGGCGACTTAGGACTTCTCAAGGCTTATATATACTTTCTTTTATCCCCTTTTAGAGAGAAATCAGCCACATATTTTCACCATAAACTTCAGACACGAATTTATTCATGGTTCTTCAATGATTTTGATTCTAAGAGCTTCTAAGGGAAGATCTCGCCTTGTACTTCGGTATAGAGAAGATTTCTATCCCTAAACTCTTTCAGTTCAATATATTTATGATATTTTCTATCTACTCTTACTGCTGCGTGTTTATTATTAACATGTCTGAGTATATTACTTCTTAGGTTTTAGGTTTTTCAATGATTCCATGATTATGCATATTTGATATTGAAATTCTAGGGTTCATCATGGTTCTTCATCTAAATTTGTGTTTGCTAGTTTTTGCTTGATTGACAATCTAGCTATTGATTTTAGGGTAATATACTCACCGAAAGTGTTGTTAAAATTACTTGAACAAATTTGGATGAGCAAAGCATCATGACCTGCGGGAGTTGAGTTATGGAGCTTTGTGAACATATTAAACTTGGACTGTTAATGCATGTTTAACTACTTGATTACCTGTGGGAGTTGCATAATTTAGGTTTTTTAGACATAGTAATTGGCGCTACGAGAATAGGTCAATTATCCATTCATGATTTGAGTTCTAGAACAATTCTTATTAAATCCCTAGATCGATATATATCTTGTGTTTTCTTGTATTTTAGTGAATTGCCTATTATCTAACTTCTCTATCATTTATTTATCTTAATTTTATTTACTTCCTTTTATTTCTTTTATCATGTTTTCATAAAACAAAAACCCAAAATTACTTTGTCTTAACTTAATTCAAGTCTTATAAATTCATAGCGTAACATCTTTTCAGTCCTGAGTGGTTCGACCTCTAAGTACTACTGCGTTTGCCTGTGCACTTGCAGCTAATTTTTAGGGTTTATAAATATTAAAACCTGAGCACATCAAATTTTTGGGGCAGTTCTCGGGGACTGAGTTGTTGCCTACGAATTTCTGATAAGAATTTAGTCTAAAATTTGTTTTTCTTTTATTTATTTATGACTTTCAATTTTATTATGCTTTTGTGTGTTTCAGTGATTCATCAATGGAACACTACAATCCATATTTGGTTTTATTTAATTTTATTTAAGTGTTTAATTTAAGTTTTTAATTTAATTTTAATGGCTTTGTTATACACTTATTTATTTATTTATGTTTTTCAGGATTTTTATAAAATTTTATAAAAATTAATTTATTTTATTTTATTTTATTTTATGTATTATTTTGTGGGAGGCAACCCACAATTTTATTTTATTTTATGCATTATTTTAAGTTTTATATTTAAATTTAAATTTTTACAAGTTGAAAATTTACTAATATATTTTATTTTTATTTTTCAGGATTTTACAAATTCATTATAAAAAAAAAAGTGGAATCGGGTCATGGCATCAGGTCACGACATCGACCCACGGTCGTGACCGAAGCCACCCCATCGGTCAAGGTGGTCATAGCCTTGTACCGAAGCTCCACCAGCCGATGCCAAACCTTGACCAAAACCCAACCCAGGTCGAGCATCGGTCAACAGCATACCAGTCGTGACTGATGCTCGACCCAATACGACCCACGGGTAAGTTTTCATCGACCCAGATCACGTCCCACCATCGGTCACGACATCGACCCAGCTCGTGACCGATGTCAACCCAGAATACAACCCACCAATCGCCACCTCGACCCAGCTTCACATCCCGCGGGTCAATACCCATCGTCCCACGATCGACCCATACCACCACCCACCACACGACCCAACCCACGACCCAGCCTACGACCCATGGGTCGACTGTCCCATGACCCACAGTCATGAAATTCACGACCCAGACATGACCCATGGTTAATCCACGGACCAGCATGTATCTAACCACGGACCGAACCACCACCTAACCATGGTCCATAAAAAAGGTAAAGTTTTCTTTTTTCTCTTTTGTTTATTCAAAACCAACTTTTAAATTATAATTCACAAATAATATGGACCAAATTTAATTTTAATTTTGCAATTTCATAAATTCATTATTTTAATCTATATGTTTCATTAAATTTATTTTTGATGGAATTATTGATTTATGAACTTATGCATTTTAAATCTGATGTTTTTGGTTAGATTAAATTGGTTGTTGAATTGAATTAAACATCTTGACAAATATTCCTCATTATTCTCATTGTTTTCACTTAAATGAACATTTTTATCAATTTGGATTCATATTTGGATTTACTTTGTTCTTATGTTTTATCTTATGATATTTTGGATTTGGAACTCAATATCAATTATTGAGAGATCTAGATCCAAGAAGCATTTAACAAGTGATCCCAAGTATTTTTCCAAGGATATTTTGTACTTTATAGGATTTGCATCAAGACCTTTTGTTGTGGACGCACAAATCAAATCGTCTAAGCATTATCCGAGCCATTCAAAGAGCCATTCAAAGGAGATGTGAACTAAAAGAGAGGAAACAAGAGATACAAACTGTGGTATTCGAGGGGAAGGGGTAGAAAATCAGACTGGTCAAAGAGAACAACACATGGTTCAAGTCAGTTTGGCAACTCGGCACACGTACCTCACCAACGGTCCACACCAAAGCATGCCATGAACCAAATCTCAATACGTTCAACCAAATGGTCTCAAACTTCACGAGCAGACTTATAATGTCATTTAGTTCGAATTTTTTTCAATATGGTTCGGGGAATTCTTCACGGTTTAACTATTGGATCAACGAGCATCATCCGGCGACCTAAATCGCCAATTCATGAACCCATTTGCTAACCGTGGTGAGTTTGAAGATGGAGTTCAAAGGAGAACTGACCATCAGTCTCCAAAGAATGATCTAGTCAAGTTATTTCACCCATGGATCGAACAAAATTTGTAGATGGGGCATGATCATCCGATCTGTGAACCAAATATCAAACTTCATGGACTTTTGTCCAAAACCGGTAACATCGTTTTAAGCTTCATCTTTTCAATTTTAATTTTTATTTATTTTCAGTTTATTACTCCATTAATTTGATTTGTTTTTACACCGGGACGGTGCAAAGTAAGTCTGATTATCGTTTACTAACACGTTTGTTCGTGTTTTGTTTTTATATCTTTAAGTCTTTTTGATTTTTATATCTATTAATTCGTTTTTATTGAGTCAAAATAAGTTTGAGAATTATGACACTTTTCTAGGAACTAAAAAAATCAAACTCAGTGACCATTGTTGCAGGGTTTGTTCAGGACAATCGATTCAGAAATCCCATGACTAGACTTCCCCCAGAAAATTTCATCTTGCATTGGTTTCAATGAATCTGATTTTGACTATATCTTATTGGACTACTAATCTGATTTTGAAAGATTTCTCATTAAAGGTACTAGATCAGGGAAATGAATCACACATTGAGGACATCTTATCCTTTTTACCACTCTTTGTTGTTCCTGAATGGCCAGCTCACTCTTAGTTGGTACCCCACATATCACCCTTATCTCTTTTCAGACCTCATGCACTCTTATTGTCATTGTCATATATGCAGATATGTGACAAAAACGTCAGAGAGAAAGAGGATCAACGCAGTTCTCCAACCACTGGAGATGCAGAGATTGGAAGAACTTGGTGGAGTACAATGAAAATATTTGAAGAGCTTGGCCTTTCCTTGGAATTTACAAATCATGGTAAATTTTGTGCCTATGATGACTCATATCAAAGAAAGACCATTTTCGTCCTTTTAAAAAAAAAAGATACGAAAAAAGAAAAAGAAAAGAAAAAGAGAAAAAAGAAGAGGTAAAGGAAAACGAGTCAATAAAAGAGTCTCATGGCCAAAGAAAATCCCAAGGAATACCATGGATCAATTTAGAAGAGTTGGAGCAATTTACAGTGATTCCCAGAAAAATCTAAGTCTGGGGGAGAAAAGGAGTCAGACATTGAAGTGGTTAGGAAACTGTGGACATCAACGTGTCCGTTCTCTCTTGCAGTTTTGCATCTGGTAACCCTAAACACTTTATACCTCACCACTAAATCAGCCTTTCTAACTGCTACCGCCGTCTACCCTGAATGATATCCTTTTATGAGAAATTCACATCAAACTTAATGAATGTAGAGAGTCAATTGAAGTGAAGTTGAGATTTTTGCAGGTTTGAGATTATTTATGGACAAGGCCTGCAAAAGTCATGGTGGGAGTAAGTTGAGAAAGTCTCTGAGCTAATTCTGTTTCGTGTGGATTACAGGTTGAGATTTCAAGTCTAAGATCCCAAGGATATGTGAGTTCTCGTATTTTCAAACCTCTTTTCTATGCTTAGATTCTTGGTTTTGCTCGAGGAAAAGCAAGGGAGAGTTGATATACTCTATATTTTACTAATTTTATTATTGATTTTACTATTTTATTTAACTATTTTATAATGCTTTTGCATCAAAAGAGGTAGTTTTCTCGTATATGTAGCTTTTGAAGTCTTAATAGGTTAAATCATAAAAAAGGATGCAAAATGGATCAAAAGATGCGTCAACCATGCTACAGCCATTCACTCAAGTGAAAAGAACCATCCAAGTCACAATATTCACAAGATATGCAATTTCCCAAGTTGGACAGAACATATGCACCAGAAGTTTGCCCTTCGTTGGAGGCCTTAACAACCTTGTAATTGGAAGAAATTTGGTTACAATATATAAAATTGAGTTAAATTTCTAATGGAGGTTGTTTCAAGTCATTTGGAGATGTGGTTGAAGAATTACACCCGATTTACTAAAGACATATCTGTCTGGCTCGAAGGAGAAGCAAGCGTAGGAAACTGAAGGAATAAAGGGCCAGCATCGGTCAGGGTTTTTCCCCCAAGCTCCTTTTCCAATGCTCCTGCCCAATGCTCATCAGAAAATAATATTTCCTTTTTACCCAAGACAAAATTCTAGCCGGCTTAGGACTTTTTAGGCTTATATATACTTTCTTTTAGCCCTTTTTAGAGACCAAGCAACCACATATTTTCAACATAAATATCAGACACTAATTTATTCATGGTTCTTCATTGATTTTGATTTTAAGAGCTTCTAAGAGAAGATCTCGCCTTGTACTTTGATTATGCATATTTGATATCGAAATTCTAGCGTTCATCTCATGGTTCTTCATCTAAATTTGTGTTCACTGCTTTTTGTTTGATTGACAATCTAGCTATTGCTTTTAGGGTAATATACTCACCGAAAGTGTTGTTAAAATTACTTGAACAAATTTGGATGAGCAAAGCATCATGACCTACGGGAGTTGAGTTATGGAGCTTTGTGAACATATCAAACTTGGATTGTTAATGCATGTTTAACTACTTGATTAAATGCATGAGTTGCATAATTTAGGTTGTTTAGACATAGTAATTGGGACTACGGGAGTAGATCAATTATCCATTCGTAATTTGAGTTTTAGAATGATTCTTATTAAATCCCTAAATCGATATCTATCTTGTGTTTTCATGTGTTTTTGCGAATTGTCTATTACCTAACTTCTCTATCATTTATTTATCTTGATTTTATTTACTTGCTTCTATTTCTTTTATCATTTCATAAAACAAAAACCCAAAATATACTTTGTCTTACCTTAATTCAAGTCTTATAAATTCATAGTGTAACATCTTTTTAGTCCTCAGTGGTTCGACCCCCAAGTACTACTGCGTTTGCATGTGCACTTGCAGCTAATTTTTAGGGTTTATAAATATTAAAACCTGAGCACATCAGATTGATAAGGTAAAAATCGAAGTGATGATGGCATTGGAACCTCTAAGCACGGTTAATGGTATACAAAGCTTCTTAGGACATGCCGATTTTTATAGAAGATTTATCAAGGAGTTTTTGCATATTGCTAGACCTCTCACAAGATTCCTTTGCAAGGACACCGACTTTGTATTCAGTAAAGATTTTCTGAGGCATTTTTAAAAATCAAGGAAGCTCTAGTAAGCGCACCCATAGTTCAACCCCGGACTGGGAACTTCCTTTTGAAATTATGTGTGATGCAACTGATTATGCGGTAGGAGCAGTATTAGGCCAACTGGAAGAAAATAAACATCATGTCATCTATTATGCGAGTATGACTCTCGATGACGCGTAAGTCAATTATGTAACAACGGAGAAGGAATTGTTGGCCATAGTTTTTGCCTTTGAAAACTATTGGTCCTATCTCGTTGGATCCAAGGTCATCATCGTTCATACAGAACATTCCGCTTTAAAATATCTTTAGCAAAGAAGGATGCTAAACCAAGATTGTTAAGGTGGATACTTCTTTTGCAAGAATTTGATCTCGAGATTAAGGACAAGAAATGCATAGAGAATGAAGTGGCAGATTATCTTTTGAGGATGAAAATTGAAGAGAAAATATCGATAGATGATTCTTTGTCCGAAGAGTACCTCAACACTATCCACTCTCTTGTCAATGAATTTCCAAAAACCGAAGAGATTTTGGTCATGGAAGAGATAGGCGAAAGACTTCCTTGGTACGCCGACTTGGTGAAGTATTTGGTTGCAAGGAAGGAACCCCCTGAATTGGTCGGGTACCAACGGAAGAAATTCTTCAAGGATTTGAAACGGTTTTATTTGGATGAGCCATACTTATACAAGCTTTGCAAGGGTAGACCCTATAGAAGATGTGTCAAGGAAGAAGATGTACCGGGAATTCTCTACCATTGTCATGGATCCGAGCATGGTGGTCACTTTGCCACTTTCAAAACGGCAACAAAGGTCCTCCAAGCCAGATTTTGGTGGCCAACATTATTCAAGGATCACTACAAGAAAACAGCACATGAGCGACTACCAGGAAAGTCACAAAATGGTCGCAAAAATGAAATTTACGACTACTTAGGGACTAAAATAAGTAGTCGCAAAATGTTGGTCACAAAATAAAACAGCCGCAAAGTAGTTGCCTATTAGGGACTAAATTGTGACCATATAATGTAGTCGTATAAGTACGACTACTTTAAGACGAAAGAAAGTAGTCGTATATTAACGACTAAAGAGGGACAAGCTAATATTTGCGACTATTATACGACTACATTATGTTGTCGTGCATTAGAGACTGATTTGTGATGATACTTTTAGATATTTGCAACATTTTGACGACTAATATTGTAGAGGCTAATGAACGTGGATAGTCGCAAAGTAGTCGTTAAAGAGTCACTTATTAACAACTAAAATGCTACTCTTTTGTTGGTTTCTTTAATATTAGTGTCCCAAATCAGTCAAAAATTTGCAACCTTTTTGAGACTTTAGTTATAAAATAATATATATAAATATATATATATATATATATATATATATTGTATATTTTTTGAAATTTAAAAGGCAAAAGTAAAAGAAAAAGAACCAGAATGTTAAAAATACTAGTAATATACTGGAAACTTAGTCTTGGCCACAAAGGAAACAAAAGTACTAATACATAGACATAAATGTTCAAACACATAAGAAAGAAACTTGTAAAAGCATAAATTTAAAATGTTTATGGATAGGGTAGGAAGGCAGGTGTGGTGACTAGTCCAGGAGGTTATGCGGTGGCTGGTGCAGTTGTCGGAGTATTGACTGGTGCAGTATCCAAGATAGGCTGTTCACTCATGACAGCTGCAATGCGGGGATCAGTGTTCTTCATGTAGGTGATCAGCTTCTCCATTTCAGAGATCCGAGCTTGAGCATGATGTTGCTCCTCATCACGTCGAGCATTATCTTCTTCTTGTTCAGCTATCTTACGACGAGCTAATTGCAGTTGCTCCTCAACACATATGAATTAGTTACAGTTTGTAATTAGAAAGTACATGTTAAAAGAATTACCATTTCTTGTTGAACACGCAGGTATGATTTTTGCCCGGAAACATGCTTGTGGGCTCCTAGACCGCCACGATCTGAGTACGCGAGGCTGAAGCAGTAGAGCTCTTCTCCATAGCATCGGGAGTGTTCCAATGCCTCCACATGTGTTCCCAAAGCGTAGAGTTAATCCATACAGGTCTTACACCACTGTTCTTAGCCTAACTAACTATGCCTTTCATCCTGTTCTTGGCAATCTTCAGGAATGATTCCTTCACAAGCTCCGTGATTCCGGTATCCCAATTGTACTTTCGCTACATAGTTAAGTTAAATATAAGTTAAGTATTGATTACAAAGAAAGGCATTAAATCTGAAATAAAAAACAAGTAAAAGCATAAAATATTACCGCCAAAGTTCTGAAATATCTTTCTTGTATGTGTATTGGCGTCACCTTCCAGCTGTAGTAAGGACCATCAAACTTGCGTCTAAAAATTCCAGCAATGACACGAGTCAGTTTGCCGTTGTCACGAGAAACCTAGTAAATGAATTGAAACATAGGTTAAGTGCTATAAAGAAGTAGAAGGCTATAAATAATTCTCATGAAACCGACACAATGATGCATTAACAGAATACATTTATGCATTAACTGTTTGTGATGCATTAACTAAACCCACTGATATACTACAATTACTCTCACAAATGCAAACCCAAATATTTTAACAGCTTGATGATACAATAGATAATCGAACAATAGTTGTGTGAGCAGACGATGAAGAAAAACCATAAGAAGCCTACGAAAAAGGACCTTACTATGTAACACAATTACGAAAATAGACACACAGAGCTAAGCTAGAGACGATTTTACTAAATATATCCATTAACCAGAAGGTAAGAGCAAATTTTTTTGATAATTCAAAACAGAAGACCAAAAAGCCGACATTGATAAAAGGACAAACATATACAATACAAACACATCCTAAAACTACAAGGGTAAGCAAACTTACCAAGTGGTCTTGACATTGGGAATAGGATGCTCAGACAACATGGGTAGATTGTCTCGGCCAGGAAGAGCCAAAAGATCCTCCAAGAGGTGGTTGTAGTCTTCCGGTTGTGGCTCTGGAGCATCAACTGCTTCGTCATCCTCTTTAGGTTGTTCAGGATCTGTCATCTGAACATCATGAGGCTGTTGATGGGGAATCTGAAATGATGGAAGTTGTCGCTGAGGATTTTCAGTCGGAGGATGTGGGTACGGAACTTGAAACTGGACTTGATGATGAGATGCTTGGGGCTGAGTGGAAAGTGGATACTTGACCGGCATATTCGTTCTCGAAAGCGAGAATGTCGTCTCAGAAGAAGGGTTTGACGAGTGAGAAGATGCTGCACTGGCGATGGATCTACCACCTCCGCTCCTGGGCATAGCCGCTCCGCCATTGGGTCTCGCAGCTTCGAGTGATGGCGTACCATCTAAGCCATTGGAAGTCGCAGCTCCACCTGAGGATGGAACAGATCCGTGGAGGTTGGTCGAACTCCTCCGGCTGAGGTCACAACATCTCCGGTGTTGGCTACAACGGGTATGGTGGTAGATCTAGCACCACCCACCGATCTACCACCTCGTCCTCTACTCGGTTTTTGTTTCCCAGCCATTTGACAGACTGCTTTGGCGATGGAAAGTCGAAGCTTTTGAGATGGAGAGAGAGAGAGAGATAAAGAGAAGAATCGAGAGAGTATGAGAGAGAAAAAGAGATGAAGAGTTTTGGTTTCGGAGATGAATCTGGGTTAGATTCAGTGAGGGAAATCGAGAGAGAGAGAGAAATGAAGAGAAGAAATTAAAGAAAGAAATCGAGAGCTGAAGATGAAGAGATGAAGAATCAGAAGAGAAATCTGGTGAGGGTCGAGAGAGAAAGATGAACACTTAAGGTCTGCAAAAGTGATTTTGGAATCAAAATAATAGAGTACTTGTTTTGAGCAAGAGTTCCTAAGGAGTCTGAAAATAGTCACAAACACATTTTATGGGATAAAAGTACCTGCCCAAAAGCCCAAATTTTTTTAAGTAAAAGCCCAAATTTTTCAAAACCAAACATTTTAGGAAAATATAAATGTGCGACTTAGTAACAAAACAGTCGCAAAATCGAGATGAGAGTGGCAAAGTAGTATCAAATTGTAACTGTTTTGTGACTCTTTTATGAGTCATGAATGTATACTGTTGGGGTCAGAATCCACCCAGCGGAGATCAATGGGAAATGGCTAAGTATCGAAATACGATGGATCAGATGAAGCCATCGTGGCCAAAGCCGTCTTGGCCGAAGACAGCTTGGCTGAGGACAGCTTGGCCAAAGTCAACTTGGCCGAAGACAATGCTTGACCGAAGATAGCTTGGCCAAAGACAGTGCTTGGCCGAAGACAGCTTGGCCGAAGACGGTTTTGCTGAAGACAGCTTGGCCGAAAACAGTTTGGCCGAAGACAGCATGGCCGAAGACAGCTTAACCGAAGTCAAATCTATACGAAGTCAATTCTATACGAAGCCAATTCTATACGAAGTCGCAGCTAAAGACAATTCTATACAAAGCCAATTCTATACGAAGTCGCGGCCGAAGACAATTCTATACGAAGACATGGCCAAAGCCAATGCGGCCGAAGACGAAGTCGCGGCCGAAGACGAAGTCGCGGCCGAAGCCAATTCCATACGAAGCCATGGCCGAAGCTAATATAGCCGAATACAATGTGGCCGAAGTCATTTCTATACGAAGTCAGTAAGTCCATCTTCGGCCAATGTCAAGACGAAGGCCCATAAAGCCGAACCTACTTAGCTAAATGGAAATCTGGAAAGATTAGGAAGTTTTCCTTATCTCTTTGGAATTGGCCTGGCCGACTCAAACTAGTGTATATATCTATGTACATCTCTTGAAAAAAACGATCCGCAATTTACTTAGCAAAACCCTAGACTTTTTGCTCTTAAACTCTTGTACGCAAAAACTTTTCGAAACGGCTTAATAAAACCATCTTTGGATCTTTGCTTCGTGGTTTATACGCAGAATTTTAGGTTACCTTAAAAGTTACGTTACAAATCTAATTGTGTTGATTTCGACCCTCACAATTTGGCGCCGTCTGTGGGGAGTCTGAAACTTTCTTACACCAAGGATTCACCGTACGAACGATCCGAGGAAGATGACCGGCGACGGAGAAAGATGAACTGGTGACCCGCAGGACACCAGGGTCGATGGATCCGGAGCAAAAGATGCACCAGCGCTTGCAGTTTTGGAGACGAGCCCGGAGGCCCTGACTCAGATAAAGACGATGCTAGAGACGCTGCTCAAAAAGGTGGAAGAGCAGGATAAGCTGAACACAACGATGACCGACAAGCTGGAAGTCCTTGCGACGGCGAGCCGAGCCTAAGGTAGGGTCTCAGGAGCTGACCTAATAAGGCGCCCCCTTCGACATCTCAATCCAATAGCCCTTGATTTCTCAATGCCTCACCACGCGCCAAGAACCAAAGGCGAACTACCTCCTCCGAACCAACCAACCGCAACCGCCGAACTGAACGCGGCAGCGCAAGAAATAAATAAGCAGACTATGGACGGAACGAATCCGGTGATCGACCTGGAGGACAACCCAGAGGATGAACATGACTTGGAAAACCACCGCGAAGCTGAACTCGCAGGTACAACCCAAACTCGAGTCAAACGAAATGATACCAAGCTCGGCCATGATCAAGACTTTACCGAAGAAGAGGAGAACATCCTTTGGGCCCAACAAGCCCAGATCAAAGAAGAGCGAAAAGCAGTAATCCATGCTCAGAAGGAGGAGATGGCTGAAATTCGAGCCGGTATGGAGCGAGCTGCCGCTGAGATGAGATTTGTTCGATCTCATATGCATAGGGCTACCAGCAAGGCTCCCGAACTCGATCGAGTGCTTGAAGAAGCACAGAACACCCCGTTCACAACTCGAATTACGAAGGCAAAGGTTTCCGACCCTCGGAAGATGAAGATACCGGTTAACGAAGGAAAGGTCGATCCAAAGGAACACTTGATAGCCTTCGCGATACCAATGGGATGAGCAAATTTCAGAGAAGGCGAAGAGGACGCTGGTCATTGCCGTTTTTTTTCATTGAGCACCTTCAAGGGCCAACTCTCCAATGGTTCTCTAGGCTCGGGAGAAATTCGATCGACAATTTCAATAAGCTGTCATCAGCATTCCTCAAGCATTATGCTATAGTCATGGAATGCGGAACATCCCATGCAGATCTATGGACCATGGGGCAAGGACAAAACAAGACGTTACGAACTTTCATCGAGCGGTTCAAGTCGGTACTGTCAAAAGTAGAAGGGATAAGTGACGAGGCCGCATTGCAAGCATTGAAGAAAGTCATGTGGTTCGACTCAGACTTCAGAAAGGAGATTGCGCTAAATGCTCCAACCACGATCCATGATGCATTGCATCGAGCAAAGGACTTCGCCTCCAATGAAGAAGAAGTGAAGATCCTAGCCCAGAAGCACGGAAAGGCGAAGTCTGTGAACTATCCTCCCTTGGCTCCGAACCCACCAAACAACAAAAAGGGAAACCAAGGTTCTGGATACGTCCAGCACGAAGGAGGTTTCAAAGGAGCCCATAGTTACCAATTTGACTCGTCAGGATACGGGCAAGGACGAGGCCAAGGTCGAGGAAGAAGTACATGGAACAGCACGTGGACCAGGGGCCAAGGAACTTACGACGAATCGACTTATTGCGAACACCACCATATCTTCGTACATTCGACTGCAAATTACCGTATTCTAGGCTTAAAACTCGCTGCAAAGTTGGCAGCTAGCAAACTCAAAGGTGATATTAGCCTCAAGGATTTCGACATGGACACCAACGCGAACCGCCCCGAGCAGGTGAATGAAGATCTTCCTAAGAGAGGGAGGCAAAATGACGAAGCCCCGCAATCTGGACCCAGAAGATGGATCAACATGATAATGGGCGGATCTCACTACAGCTCAGATACCGTCTCGTCTATTAAAGCTTTTCAACGCGAGCCGATGTCAGCGTTAACTGGTCCGCGCCTTCCAAGTTTCCAGACGACGTAATCTCATTCGAAGAAAGAGAAACAGTCGGAATCGATAAACCGCATGACGATCCTCTTGAAATCGAGTTGATCATCAGTGGTTATGACGTAGCCCGGGTATTGGTTGATACGGGCAGCACAGTAGACATAATCTTCAAAGAGACTCTCAAAAGAATGGACATCAATCTGTCCGACATAGTGGCCACCCCAAAACCGTTGACTAGATTCTCCGGAGAGACGACAATAATAATCAGAACAATCAAACTACCTGTACAAGCTGGAGGGGTCGTCAAGATCGTCGAGTTTTCTATAGCCGATCACTCAGCAATCTATAACGTCATCGTCGGAACGCCTTGGTTTAATTCAATGCGCACCGTAGCCTCGACCTACCATCTCTGCATAAAGTTCCCAACACCGAGCGGAGTAAAAACAATCTTGGGGAGTCAGAAGGAGTCCCGCGTGTGTTTCCTAGCTGCACACAAACTCAGAACCCTATCACCGACCCGGTAGCCAAGTCAGAGCGCAAGAAGATTAAGACGGACAGAGAGCCAGTGAAAGAACTATCAAAACTCTTATAGCAATTACAGATTACGAAGGATCGCGAAGAAGAAACGGCCGAACTGACCTGCGACCCCGTAACATCAGTTTGCATCGATGATGAACACTCGGAACAATGCATAGAGATTGGCTTCGGCCTCAACAAAAAAATCAAGGAAGAGCTTGTTTCGTTCTTAAAAGAAAACGTGGACACTTTCGCATGGGTAGCAGAGGATATGCCCGGAATCGATATCGACGCAACGAGTCATGAGTTAAACGTCAACCCAACCTTCAAGCCAGTAAAGCATAAATGGAGGAAGTTGGGGCCCGATAGAGCGACTCGATAATGGAAGTCAAGTACCCGGATTGGCTGGCGAATCCTGTTGTAGTCAAAAAGAATAATGAAAAATGGCGGGTGTGTGTAGATTTCACCGACTTAAACAAGGCATGTCCGAAAGACAGCTTTCCGCTACCACACATTGATCGCCTGGTCGAAGCAACGGCGGGCAACAAGCTCCTATCATTCATGGACGCATTTTCCGGATACAACCAGGTTTTAATGAATCCTGACGATCGAGAGAAGACAGCCTTCATTACGGATCGCAGAATATATTGCTACAAGGTGATGTCTTTCGGCCTCAAAAATGCTGGAGCTACGTATCAGCGTTTAGTAAACAAGATGTTTGCTAATCAACTCGGAAAGACGATGGAAGTTTACATAGACAACATGCTGGTGAAATCGCTAGAAGCAAAGGATCACGTAACACATTTGGAGGAGTGTTTCGAACAACTCAACTCACACAACATGAAGCTGAACCCGACAAAGTGTAGATTCGTAGTCACGTCCGGAGAGTTCCTTGGTTACTTTGTTACTCATCGAGGTATCGAGGCAAACCCCCCAAGCAGATTGATGCGCTTATCAAGATGGCTTCACCAAAGACAAAACGCAAAGTGCAAAGACTGACTGGGAGGGTAGCTGCGCTCAACAGATTTATTTCGTGATCTACCGACAAATGCTTACCCTTCTACGATACTTTACGAGGAAACAAGAAGTTCGAATGGACGGATAAATGCGAAGAAGCCTTCCAGCAGTTGAAGGAATACCTTGCTAATCCGCCGGTGCTTGCGAAGCCAGTCGGAGGAGAGCCACTCTTCTTGTACACCGCAATCTCTGCCACAGCAGTAAGTGAAGTGCTCATTCGAGACGAACGGGGAGACCAGAAACCAATTTTTTACGTCAGCAAAACTCTCACCGACGCATAGACAAGACACCCGCAAATGGAGAAGCTTGCTTTATCAGTTGTCATGTCCGCCAGAAAACTAAGGCCGTACTTCCAATCACACTCCATTGTGGTCCTTAGTACTTTCCCCCTATGATCTGTTTTGCACAGCCCGAGTCAATCCGGGAGATTGGCCAAGTGGGCTATCGAGCTGAGTGAGTATGGCATCGAGTATCGCGGACGGACTTGCACAAAATCGCAAGTGCTAGCCAATTTTTTGATCGAACTTCCAGAGGAGAGCCTCGCTGAAGGAAACCCGAGTTCGACTTGGCAACTCCACGTTGACGGCTCGTCATCCAAAAATGGCTCAGGAATTGGGATACGTCTGACATCACCGATGGGCGAGATACTTGAACAATCTTTCCACCTAGGCTTTCGTGCCTCCAACAATGAAGCAGAGTACGAAGTCCTCATTGCCAGAATGAAGCTCGTACAAGGACTCAAGATTGACTGCATTAGCGCATTTTACGATTCACAGTTAGTTGCGAACCAATTCAGTGGGGAATACGCAGCTAAAGATGATCGTATGTAAGCATATCTAAAGGTCGTCAAAGACTTGACTGTGCAGTTCAAAGAATTCACGCTCACGAGTATTCCATGAGGAGAAAATACCTCGGCTGATGCACTGGCAGCTTTCGCATCTACTTTTGAACCTGACTTGAAGCGGATTATCCCGGTGGAATTTATCAAACACCTGAGTATCACTCTTTCAGAAACGGTGAGTGTAGTTACTCGATCTCAAGCCGCCAGGGAAGCAAGGGAGAAAGTCAGTGCAACAGACATCACTGAGAACAACACCGAAGAACAAGAAGCCATAACAACCGATTCAATGGCCCAAGACGAGACATATATGGCAGATCAAGGATCCGAATCTCAAATAGAAATAGATGCAGTCAACGAGGACGAAAATCCTGCAAATGTTGAAGAAGAAGCAACGGCCATGGACGAGGATTCAATTCCCCTCTCTATTGATATCAACCCACATCACGAAACTGAAGCTGTCAAGATGGACGAAGCGCGTACGGAAATGAAATATGGTTGCGACAAATGGTGGCTTGATAACATTCGAGGATACATCTGCGATGGTATCTTACCTTCCGACAAATGGGCAGCTCATAAGGTTCGGGCACAAGCGGTTCGTTACATCTTGCTCGATGAGAATGTTTTCAAATGGAGGTTCTCGAGACCATTACTCACCTGCGTTGAAGAAAAGGAGGCAAGAAAAATCATGGAGGAAGTCCACAGTGGTTCATATGGTAACAACTCAGGAGGACGAGCTTTGGCGATAAAAATCAAACGACACGGTTATTATTGGCCGACTATGATACAAGATTGCGAGAAGTTCTCCGCTAGAAGTGAGAAGTGTCAATGTCACACACCAATGATTCATCAGCCAACCGAGATGCTTTCCTCAATATCGTCACCTTATCCGTTCATGCGATGGTCCATGGACATTGTCGGATCTCTACATCCTTCGAAGCAAAAACGATGTAGAGGTTCTTATGCCAGTATCAAGGACGCACAAGTCGAAAGTTTCGTATGAAAAAATATCATATGCCGACATGGAGTCCCATACGAGATCGTCACCGATAATGGTTTGTAGTTCATTTCCACAAGGTTCGAAGCTTTTTGCAAGAAGTGGAAGATCCGACTGAGCAAGTCCACCCCGAGGTATCCACAAGGAAACGGCCAGGCAGAAGCAGTAAACAAGACAATTCTCGATGGTCTCAAAAAGCGTATTGACGAAAAGAAAGGACGGTGGGCTGACGAACTGGAAGGAGTATTGTGGTCTCATAGAACAACTCCGCGACGAGCAACCAATGAAACTCCATTCGCTCTCCTCTACGGGACCGAATGCGTCATTCCACCGGAGATATATTTTCCAGGAGTCCGCCGAAGACTTCTCCCAGAACAAGAAGGGCTCAATCACTTATTGATGCTCGACGAGTTGGATTTGATCAACAAAAGGCGGGATCAAGCTTGGATCCGGATTCAGAACGCAGCGGCAAAATACTACAACTCTCATGTACGAAATCAATAGTTCTACGAAGGAGACTTAGTCATACGGAAGGTTTTTCAGAATACCGTAGAACGGAACGCTGGCAAACTTGGAACAAATTGAGAAGGACCTTACAAAATAACAAAAGTAGTCCGAACGCCGGCAAACATGAACTCTCCAACATGTCTGACGTTCCAATACCAAGATCGTGGAACACAATGCATAATATCCTTAAGGTACTTTACATGAACTACGGGGTGGCTTGATCCCTGCAAAGGATACGTAGGCAGCTCGTCTTTGGATGGGTTCAGCTGCCCCCACCCCCCCCCATGTTAAAAAAAGGGGAGAGTGGGTACGTATACTCGTATACTCTCACCTTTATAATAGGCTCTACGTCTACTTAATGCAAGCTTTTCGAAGCTAAGACCATCATGTCACATCCTTTACGGATTACTAAAGCCTTAACGAAAATAGGCATCCCATTCGCATCCTTACGGATTACTCAAAGTCTTAACTAAACAGACATCCTATCTCACTATCATTCCTGCTAGACACAGCAACGAACTACTACATCCTTTACGGATCTAACTCTTACATCCTAGCGGATTAAAAGCACTCACTATATAAATGTCTATGTCCATTGTCGGAGCGAATATGCTTACGGTAGCATATCCATAAACCAAAATATTCATCTTAAACCCGACAAACGAATCGTTGGTCGCAACAGTACTAAATGTCCATTGTCGGAGCGGATATGCTTACGATAGCGTTTCCGTAAACCGAAATGTTCATCCTAAACCCAACAAACGAATCGTTAGTCGCAACACTACTACGTGTCCATTGTCGGAGTGGATATGCTTACGGTAGCGTATCCGTAAACCAAAATATTCATCTGAAACCCAACAAACAAATCGTTGGTCGAAACACCTATGCTCATTATCGGAGCGGATATGTTTACGTTAACATATCCGTGAATCAGAATAATCATCTTAAACCCAACAAACGAATCGTTGGCATTAACATTAACGCAAGATACAGTGAAACAAATCGATCTTCCTTGGATAAAAAGCATTCAGCAACGATTTTCGGAAGCAAAGAAACAACACAACAAAAACAAAAGCCGCAAGGCAAACGTAACAAATTGATATGGATAAAGCCATCCAGGCACGATGTCCAAATAAAGTCAAGCATAACAACATAAAACGGGATAAGCCAAGCCTTAGTCTTTGGCGCGTCCTCAGTAACGGGTTCGCCAATCCCCATCATCAGCAATCTTACTCGTTGAAGACACATCGTCATCATCATCGGAGGATTCGGTTGTCGTCCTAGATTCGGAAGCTTTTTTCAAACTAAGAAAAGATAAACCAGGAGCACCCCTGTTGGATCCAGAGAAGGCGCAAACCCCGACATTCACCGCTAATGCTTCGACGGACTCGTTACCCAGCATAGCATTGGCCGAATCCTCAGAAATCGGCGAAACTACCAAGTCGTTGCCCAATTCGGTAACCAACCTGTCAAACTCATCATCAGCGCCATCGTAGTTAGCTTTCCATCCATGGAGCTTCTCAACTTCGGCCTCCAATGAAGGTAGCTCGTTACCACGAAGCAATGCAAGGAGTTCAAGGTTACCATCGACTTGAGCGAGGTCGACCATGTTACTTTTCGGCGAGCCGCCCAATCTCTGGATCTTCTCCTTGGTACGATCAACCTTGGCCTGGAACTTCTTTGCCATTCTCCGCATCGCCAATTTCTCAGCTCGCTCCACCTTCTTAGCAGTCATGGCCTTCTCCGAGCTAAGCATCCGTTGAAGCTCGGCAACCTGAGCCTCTTGCCGAACCCGAGAAAATTCTAAGTAAAGAACACTATCGTCAGCTCGGTCACGCCTCTCCTTGTGAAGTTCCACCTCAGTCTCCAAGTGTTCTTTCTGTTTCAATGCTCTCTCCGTCGCAGCATCGCGCTCACACTTAACTTCTTCAAGCTTGGTTTGAAGTTCTTCGGCCACTTTTCGTGCACGCGTTCTTTCGGGCGTCAGCCTCGTAGCCAAATGCCATTTTGTTAATGGAAGCCAAAAACTGAACGAAAAGAAAAGGTTAGATATCGCGTTATCAACAAAGTAGGAGAAAAGAAAAATTGACATTAATTACCTTAGTCCCACGAAGAGACATGTTGGCATACGATTGGCTCCGAGACAGAGTATCGGTGGAGGGAAGCAATCCCCCGTAGAAAGAATTTTTGAGAAAAGAGAAGTCGACACTGATGCATTATCACAAACCATCTCAAAAACAACGGCAAAGATACGGGCTTCGAAGGCGGTTAGTGCTCGGCGGCGTCGCGAACTGGAGCATTACGCCTTTTGCATCTAGGAGCATCATCCTTAGGAAGACCTTTCCCTTTGTCGGCCTTCGTAAGGGCACACCTCCGGGCCGACTTCACCTGTTCTGTCTCCTCGCTCCTGGCCATAGCCTTACCATTTCTGCGCTGAACCGGACACGAATCTCGTGGCCTAAGACCCAACACGATTTCTCTCGCGTTGGGAACGGACGGAGCTAACATGGACGGCTCTACATACGGGTCAGCCGTAGGAAAAGCAAGGGCGGCACTTAGAAGCTTAGCTGAAACTTCAGTTCGGCTCATCTCCGCTTGCTCAGTCTAGGTGCGGGCTTCGGCTTCCATCCTTTCACGAACCAATGATCGCTTTCCCATGGCTCTCCTCGTACTGCTGGGGGAAGACGAAGAAGTTCAGCTTGGATAATAATAACCAAAGTATCTAGCTCGTGCTCTCTCTACTCTTTGAAGAGTAAAATCTCTTTGCCAATCACACTCGCCAGAAGCAAGAGTCTCGCAAAGTGTAATTACGTCTGGAGGACACGTGGTGATCGGGTTAGGAACTGGAAAACCAACAAACAAAGCAGAAGGTCACGATATATTCAACAAAGCCAAAAAAATTCAAAAAGCTACAGATCCGCTACCGATTTCTCTCCATGTGGTCCTAATCTTCCTAACCCAATCGGCACCAACTGAAGCTTCGGAAATGGGCACGAAGAAATAATAATTTTCCCAATATCTATCTTTACTTGGAAAACCTCCGAGAATTTTATGGTGGACCTTGTTCGAGATAGAGTAGAGAAGCGAATCCTTGGAACGAAATGTCCGAAAGGATAGCAAGTTCAACAAGTGATCCACGGTGACCTCCTCGCCGCACTCGAAACTACGAACCACAATTCCAACCAAGTGTCGAACACCCCGAGGAGATATTTGTGCCAAAGCCAACCTATGCTTCCATAGATACTCAAGAATGCACATGTAAAAGCAGCTCTCGTACAAAGTAAAACACCCCTTTGGAGGCTCATCGGCTCGATCTAATGGTGACGGAAGGATAAGCTCAATCTCTTCGGAGATATTGAACCTATGCCTAAGACTCTCCAAAGATTCTGTAGTGGAAAGAGTAGACCCTGGTGGATCGGGTACCTCACGCTTGGATCCACTCTTAGAAGCTCGTCGCTTTGAAGAACACGCTTGGAGACTCGCGTCTTGCTTCATCCTAGAAAAATCGAAACTCCAATTCTCCGTTTTGATTTTCACTTCCATTTCGTCCTTTAAAGGAGATCACTTCAGCAAAAACGGAGGAGATCACTTCGGCGAGAGATCACTTCGGCACAACCCCACTTTGGCAAAGGCTCCACTTTGGCAAATCTCCACTTCGGCGAAGAGAGAAGGGCTTCGCCGAAAAGAAAATCGCTTCGGCAAAAAGGGACTTCGGCACGGAGAAGGTGCCTTCGGCAATGGGTCTTCGGCAACAACAAAACCCTTCGGTAATGACAAGGCGCTTCGGCAAAGAAAAAAGATTTCGGAGAAAAGAAGGCTTCGGCAAAGAACAAAATCACTTCGGCCAACCCGCGAATCACTTCAAACAAAGAACAGAACCACTTCAATAAGGGAACTCGGCGGTTAACGGCAAGAGAAACAAAAACAACAATCTAAAAAAAAAAACTCTTCAAGAGAAGGAGAGAGAAGGGAGGAAGGAAGTTACCTTGTTTTCTTGGACATTTTTGAGAAGTGAAGAAGTGAATAAGTGAAGAAGTGAAGAAGAAATGAGGAGAAGTGGAGGTATATATAGTCTCTTAAAGCAAAAAGTGATGTCATCATGCCTTGGAAATCGTGCCAAGATACAGTTGCATGAAGAAATTTCTACTGGAAATGGGATTACCGATCTGAAGACAGAGAACCTAACAGAATACCGAATATAACGGACACGGCATCACGTTGGTTTAGCTCGTACCGATTGATGTGACACATTGATCCCAGCTTAGACTTCCTATACCTCGGCACTATCATGACTGAAACTACCTAGCTGGGGAACTAACTGTTGGGATCAGAATCCACCCAGCTGAGATCAATGGGAAATGGCTAAGTATCGAAATACGATGGATCGGATGAAGCCATCATGGCCGAAGCCGTCTTGACCGAAGACAGCTTGGCTGAGGACAGTTTGGCCGAAGTCAACTTGGCCGAAGACAGTGCTTGGCCGAAGACAGCTTGGCTGAAGACAACTTGGCCGAAGACATTGCTTGGCTGAAGAGAGCTTGGCCGAAGATAGTTTGGCCGAAGCAGCTTGGCCGAAGACAGCTTGGCCGAAGACAGTTTTGCCAAAGACAGCTTGGTCGAAGTCAACATGGCCGAAGACAACCTGGCCAAAGAAAGCTTCGGCCACGATATGAGCTCCAGTTCGGCCGGATACGAGCTCCACTTCGGCCACGATACGAGCTCCACTTCGGCGACGATACGAGCTCCACTTCGGCCACAATACTAGCTCTACTTCGGCCGCGATACAAGCTCCACTTCAGCCACGATACGAGCTCCCACTTCGGCCACGATACGAGCTCCACTTCGGCTGCGATATGAGCTCCACTTCGGCCACGATATGAGCTCCACTTCGGCCGCGATACGAGCTCCACTTCGGCCGCGATATGAGCTCCACTTCGGCCAAGATACGAGCTCCACTTCGGCCATGATACGAGCTCCACTTCGGTGAGAAGCTCCACGTCGGCAAAACTACTTCGGCAAAACCTGGCCGAAGACAGCATTGGCCGAAGTTAGCTTGGCCGAAGACAGCTTGGCCGAAGACAGCCTGGCCGAAGACAGCTTGGCCGAAGACAGCCTTGCCGAAGTCATCCTGGCCGAAGCCAATCCTGGCCGAAGCTAATCCTAGCCGAAGATAGCCCTGTCGAAGTCATCCTGGCCGAAGACAGCCCTGCCGAAGTCATCCTGGCCGAAGACAGCCTTGCCGAAGTCATCGTGGCCGAAGCCAATCCTGGCCGAAGCCAATCCTGGCCGAAGCCAATCCTGGCCGAAGCCAATCCTGGCCGAAGTCAACCTGGCCAAAAATAGCTTGGCCGAAGATAGCTTGGCCGAAGACAGCTTGGCCGAAGACAGCTTGGCCGAAGTCAAATCTATACGAAGTCAATTCTATACGAAGCCAATTCTATACGAAGTCGCGGCCGAAGACAATTCTATACGAAATCATGGCCGAAGCCAATGCGGCCGAAGACGAAGTCACGGCCGAAGCCAATTCCATACGAAGTCATGGCCGAAGCTAATGTGGCCGAAGACGATGTGGCCGAAGTCATTTCTATACGAAGTCAGCAAGTCCATCTTCGGCCAATGTCAAGAAGAAGGCCCATAAAGCCGAGCCGACTTAGCTAAACGAAAATCCTGAAAGATTAGGAAGTTTTCCTTATCTCTTTGGAATTGGCCTGGTCGACTCAAACTAGTATATATATCTATGTACATCTCTTGAAAAAATGATCCGCAATTTACTTAGCAAAACCCTAGACTTTTTGCTCTTAAACTCTTGTACGCAAAAACTTTTCGAAACGGCTTAATAAAACCATCTTTGGATCTTCGCTTCGTGGTTCATACGCAGAAGTTTCGGTTCCCTTAAAAGTTACGTTACAAATCTAATTGTGTTGATTTCGACTCCACATGTACCCTAAACCCTAAACATTTAGAACAAAAAATGTCATAAAAATACTTAAACTATCAGTTTTTTATATTTCTTAACTGTTTTGCTTCATTATATAGTCTTAACTAAGAGATTTAAAGTAAATCACAAAAAAATTATACTTTAACAAACTTAAGATTGAAAACACATGTATTATATCTTGTAGGACATGTTGTGGAAGATTCAAATCATTGTTCATTACATTGGAAGTTAAAAGTTTGCAGTCTTATATACTATATTAAGTGTAACAATTAATTAAAATCTAGGATGGTACATTTGACTAATATTTTTCAATTCTATTTAGTTGTTTTTCTAAAAAATTTATAACAGCGCCACAAAGTAGTCGCCAATCAGTGACAAATTTATAACATCATCACAAAGTAGTCGCAAATCAGTCACAAATTTATAACATCGCCACAAAGTAGTCGCAAATTAGTGCGTATTTAGTGATGCTTTTGTGACTGCTTGTAAAAATTGGTGAAAATAGTCAAACCTGTGCATCGAACCCAAGAACTCTAAGTATCCATAGAGCAAATCCACTGAGCTAATATAACCATTCATAATTGTTATACATTGACTTATATATAGACCGATATACATAAAATCGGAAAAATATGAAAACCTATGACTCGAACCCAAGACCAACCAATCATATAACTTCATTTCAAATCCACTGAGCCACTGTAACCATTCATCTATCTAACACATTAGCTTCTATATATAACGATACTTAGCATAAATTTTCTATACCCAAACATTTATTTAAATTTAACAAGGGTTTTACAAAAATTTATTTAAAATTACATACATATTATTCAAACTCCATCATCATCCTCTGAAGATGATAAATTTACTTGAAATTCATCATCTTGTTCAGCCTCTTCAATTTCGAAATCAATGTCTTCAACTAGATGATTTCCGTCGACTAAACTATCGACAATTATTTTTTCAACCGTATCCATCATTCCATCATCATCAGTTTGTTGCAAATGATCAGCTCTTTCTCGTTAAATTTGTTACTCTTCTACCATCCTTTTACGACCATTTTGTGACTATTATCAGTAGTCACACAAGTTAGGTAGCGTACCTAACTTTCATATTTTCCATGTTTTCACCTACTTTTAGTGACTAAACTGCGACTCTTCTGGCACGATCTATAGGAGTAGCAAATAAGTCGTAATTTTGGGAGTGATTTGCGACTACATTTACTGGCTAAAAATAGAGTCGCAAAACAGTCTCACTTTGCGACTCTTTTACGACTACATTTATACAGTCGAATAATAGTCTCCATTCAGTCGCTAATTTAAGACTACTATACGACTGAACAATTCGGTCGTATATTTGCGACTGATTTTCTTCTATATTTTCGTAGTCATTCATTAGTCGCATTTTGGTCCCAAAACAGTCGCAAAATTTTGCGACCGAAAAAACAGTCACAAAAAGTAGTCACTCATCAGCTGTTTTCTTGTAGTGGATGCTCATGACCACATATCAAGGTGTGATGCATGCCAAAGGAGGGGTAATATTAGTAGAAGAAACGAGATGCCACAAAACCCCATCCTTGAAATCGAAGTTTTTAAGTGTGGTTTTAAAAATGTTCAACACTATCATTTTTCTAAGATTTGGAATTCCAAGGGTAATCATAAGCGATGGAGGCACTCACTTTATTAATAAAGTGTTTGAAAACCTTTTGAAGAAACATGGAGTAAAGCATAAAGTTGCTTCACCTTACCACCCGCAAAGGAGTGGGTAAGTCAAAATCTTAAACCAAGAGATCCAGACAATTCTCGATAAGACGGTTAATATCACAAGAAAAGATTGGGCAAACAAGCTTGACCATGCACTTTGGGCTTATCAAACTGCATTCAAGACGCCTATTGGAACGACCCCGTTCATTATGCTTTATGGGAAATGTTACCATTTACCCGTCGAGATAGAGTACAAGGCGTTATCGGTGACAAAACTCTTAAATTTTGATATAAAAACCGCCACCATGAAGTGTTTAATCCAATTGGAGGAATTGGACGAGATTCGATTACTTGCTTATGAAAGTTCAAAAATCTACAAGGAGAAAACCAAAGCGTGGCACGCCAAGAAAATAATACCGAGGAATTTTGCGGAAGGAGATAGGGTTCTCCTATTTAACTCAAGGTTGAGACTTTTTTCGGGAAAATTAAAATTAAGATGAACGGGACCGTACATTAATAAGGAAGTAAAGCCGTATGGAGCGGTTGTACTTCGTAGCAAAACCGGAGAAGAGTTCATGGTCAACGATCAAAGAGTTAACTCGTACCTCAACTATTTCAAAGAGGGAGATTGGGATGCAATTCCACTCTCCGAACCCCAAAATGCCTAATTTCCAATAAACGTCAAGCTAGTGACGATCAACAAGTGCGCTTAAGAGACAATCTCATGTTATCCATGGTAAATGATTTCCTAATAAATATTTATATGCTTCTAAATTAATGACTAAGTGTGTAGGGAAAAATTTGGGTCAAGAAGTGAGCGAGCACCGAGGAAGAACGAAGGCCGAAAGACAGAAAAAATTTCTCAATGCCATCCACCGCGCCAACGGGCCAACTAACCACAAAAATATTAAGCATTAGTTTTAACCATTTCTTTATGGCTTTATCTTGCATTTTGCATAATTCCATCACATTTAAGCTAAATTCGCATTTCAGAGTCCTAGAGCATGCATGTATCTTTTTGGTCTATTTGAGTCTTCATCTAGGTACTTGGAGCATGTTTTGGGCGAAATATTTCAAGGAGAATAAGAGGGAAACAATCGAGGAGGATTGAGACAAAGAAAGGACGAAGGAATGGACAAAGTAGTGGTCGGCCACTGACAGAGGAGAGAAGGAGAGACCACCAGCGGGACCAACTGGCCGGCCGGCCACTGATGGAGAACAAAAGGAAGCTCACTGGCCAGGACAACTGGTCAGCTGGCCAGTGGCGCTGGCCTTCCTAAACCCACATATTCGACCCATTTCACCCGGATCGACCCAGGAACACTTATCATATCCTATATATATGTTGTATTTGGACCTAAAAACCTAAATTTTTATCATTCTCTAAGATCTAGCCACCTCCAAAGACACAAAAACACTTTATATTAATGAATATCTATCTTCATGCTATCTAGTTCTTGATCTTTGCAAGTTTTTTTATTTTCTTATTTTTCTTTTTGTTATGCAATATTCTACCTTTTCTTGTGTTTTTCTCATGAAAAATTGTGAGTAATCCTTCTATTGGAGAATGGGTTAGGTAGATATAGGATGATTGGTGTTTGATCTTCTTGATGTTTCAGTTTAGATTTTCATTATCTCATCACTTAAGGTGTTTTTAATGCTTTACTTGGAGTAGCTAACCATAGTTTAGATCTTAGGCTTTCTCACACCTAGTAAGTGTTTGATAAAATGTTTGAACCAACCTTGTTGTGGGCTTGGGTCACAGCCATTTAGTCATGGTTCTATAAACTCTTGTGATGAAAATGGGATTATGCTAAATGATTCTCTAGTCATTGTGATGGAATACTTAGCGATTGGTCTTGAATGTGATTAGAGAAAGGAGTTTTTACCATTAGCGTGGACTAACCTATTTAATGAATATCCCATTTTCTTGATAATATGTTCATTGTTTGATTTAGCATCTTGAAATCACTCACTAGTCTACCCTTATCCATTACCTAGCCCATGATCCATGCTTATTATTGATATGTTATCTCAATCTTTATTTAGTGTCTTGTTGTTTATTTGGATTGATAAATTTGTTTGCTTTGCTACTTTAATTTAGCTTTTAATTATCTTAACGACAAAAACCCAAAAACATATCTTGTCTTAGCTTACGATTGTTGTTATTTTTGGAATGTGTTAGCAATTCTCTTTCCTTTGGGTTTGATCCCTACTTACCACTAATTATACCTTGCACTTGGAGTGTTTTTAGTAGTCATATGGCTTATAAATATTAAATTTTGTTACTTGCACGAAGGATTGATCCTTACTCTCTAGTAAACGGTCTCTACTTTGTGCTCCATCATCTTCTTTTGGCATTTGATAACTTGTTTTCTGCAAAGCAAACAAAGACCAATGTCAGGTTATCTGGGGTATACTCAAACAATATAAGAAGGTGTCGGGCCAACAAATTATGTTTTCTAAATCATCGATCCAATTCTGACACAAAGTCGATGATACAGTTTGTAAAAAGATGAAACAAATCTTAGTGATTTCGAATATCGATGGAATGGGGTCGTACTTAGTTCTTCCGAAAAGTCTGGGAGGCTCAAAGAGAAATTTTTTGTGTTTGTTAATAGAGACTACATGACCGAATCAATGGATGGTGTTGGAGTCGGTTTTCACCCCACTGAGATCAACATAAATTTAACTAAGTATAGAAAATAGACGACCATTGTGGGAGTCGAAATCAACACAATTAGAATTTGTCGGAGGTTTGTTAAGATGGATGAAATTTCTGCGGATGAACCACGAACAGAGAGATCCAAAGATGGTTTTTATTAAGCTGTGTCGAAAAGCTTTCGTACAAGAGTTTGAGAGAAAAAAGTCTAGGGTTTTTTTTGCTAAGTAAAATTGCGGATCCCTTTTTCAAGGGATGTACATAGATATATATAGTCACTCGAGTTGGCCAGGTCAATCCCAAAGGGATTAGGAAAACTTCCTAATCCTTCGGGATTTCCGTTTTAGCAAGTCGGCTTGGTTTCGTGGGCCTTTGACCCATCACGGGCCGAAGATGGGCTTGTCGTCCTCGTATAGAAATGACTTCGGCCGCGTCGTCTTCTAGCTTCGTATAAAAATGACTTCAGCCGCGTCGTCTTCTGTCTTCGTATAGAAATGACTTCGGTCGCGTCGTCTTCTAGCTTCGTATAAAAATCACTTCGGCCGCGTCATCTTCTAGCTTCGTATAGAAATGACTTCGGCCGCGTCGTCTTCTGTCTTCGTATAGAAATGACTTCGGTCGCGTCGTCTTCTAGCTTCGTATAAAAATCACTTCGGCCGCGTCGTCTGCTAGCTTCGTATAGAAATGACTTCGGCCGCGTTGTCTTCAGGTTTCGTATAGAATCGACTTCGGCCAGACAGTTTCGTATCACTTCGGCCAGACAGCTTTGTATGACTTCGGCCAGACAGTTACGTATGACTTCGGCTGGACAGCTTCGTATGACTTCGGCCGGACAGTTTCGTATGACTTTACCGGGCAGTTTCGTATGACTTCGGCCGGGCAGTTTCGTATGACTTCGGCCGGACAGTTTCGTATGACTTCGGCCGGACAGTTTCGTATGACTTCGGCCGGGCAGTTTCGTATGACTTCGGCCGGGCAGTTTCGTATCATGGCCGAAGTGAGGGCTTGCCGATGTGGCCTGGCTTGGCCGAAGTGGGCTATTGCCGATGTGGCCCGGCTTAGCCGAAGTGAAGCTTGCCGATGTGGCCTGGCTTGGCCGAAGTGGGTCACCGCCGATGTGGCCTGGCTTGGCCGAAGCGAAGCATTGCCGACGTGGCCTGGCTTGGCCGAAGTGGCCTCTACGGCCGATGTCTTCATGCCGATGTGGCCATGTTGGCCGAAGTGGCCATGCGTGGCCGAAGACCGCGGGTCATAGCCGAATTCGCCGTTGCCGAAGTGGCTCCTCTTGCCGAAGTGGCTCGTTGAAGTCTCCCTTGTGCCGAAGTGAGCTATCGCGTGTGCCGAAGTGAGCCGTCACGTGTGCCGAAGTGTCCCGTTTGGCTGACGTGAACTTCACCGATGTCTCCTTTGTACCGAAGTGAGCCGTCGCACGTGCCGAAGTGTCCCTTGTTTGCCGATGTGGAGGCCTGGCCAATGTGAGCTATTGCCGAAGCCATGGCTTGCCGAAGTCAGGGCTTGCCGAAGTGGGCTTCCTTGCCTGAGTCTCCTCCGTTGCCGATGTGGGCTTGGCCGAAGTCTCCTTCGTTGGCCGAAGTCTCCTCCGTTGCCGATGTGGGCTTGCCTTAAGGGAGACAAAGTTTGCCTAAGTGGAGACAAGGCTTGCCTAAGTGGAGACAAGGCTTGCCTAACTGGAGCTTAGCCTTGCCGAAGTGAAGACCAAGCTTGCCGATGTCTCTCCTTTCTTTGCCGAAGCGGAGACAAGGCTTACCTAAGTGGAGACAAGGCTTGCCTAAGTGGAGACAAAGCTTGCCTAAGTGGAGACAAAGCTTTGCCGATGTCTCTCCTCTCTTTGCCGAAGTGGAGCAAAGCTTTGCCGATGTGAGCCAAAGCTTGCCTAAGTGGAGACAAGGCTTTGCCGAAGTGAAGACAAGGCTTGGTTGGAATGGCCTATCTCGTGCTCAAGCGGACTCATATAGAAACGACTTAGGCGCAATTCCAGCCTTGTCCGATTCTTCGTATTTCCACACTTAGCCATTTCTCCATTGATCGCAGCTGGGTGGGTTTTGACCCCAACAGTGAGTCCCCCAGCTCGGTAGTTTCAGTTATGATAGTGCCGAGGTAAAGGAAGTCTAAGCTGGGATCAATGTGCTGTGCCAAAGTCGCTCTTTGCCGAAGTGGCGAAGTGGTGCCATCGCCGAAGTGATCCTTTTCCCCGTCGAAGTCATCCTTTGCCGAAGTGGCGAAGTGGAGCTCTCTTTTCGCCGAAGTCTCTGCTTGCCGAAATCTCCTTTCGCCAAAGTGATCTCCCCGTTGTTGCCGAAGTGATTTCCTTTGATGGACGAAATGGAGAATAATTTCAATGTGAAAATCGAAATGGAGAATCAGAGTTTTGACCGTGCTAGGATGAAGCAAGACGCGAGTCTCCAAGCATTTTCTTCAAAGCGACGAGCTTCTAAGACTGGATCCAAGCGTGAGGTACCTGATTCACCAGGGTCTACTCTTTCTACTGCAGAATCTTTGGAGAGTCTTAGGCATCGGTTCAATATCTCCGAAGTGATTGAGCTTATCCTTCCGTCATCATTATATTGAGCCGATGAGAAGGTTAAGAGTTTGGGTGGGTCGTCAAAGAATAACGTGGTCGACCTTGACAAAGTCGATGGTAACCTTACTTCTTGCACTGCTTCGTGGTGATGGACCGCCTTCGTTAGATGCCAAAATCGAGAAGCTCCAGGATGGAAAGCTAGGTACGCTAGTGCTGATGATGAGTTTGACAGGTTGGTTACCGCATTGGGCAACGACTTAGTGGTTTCACCAATTTCTGAAGATTCGGCCGACGTTACGCTTGGTAATGAATATGTCGAAGCATTAGCGGCGGATGTCGGCGTTCGCGTTTTCTCTAGATCAAACAAGGGTAATCGCGGCTTGACTTTGCTTAGCCAGAAGAAGCTTCTGAATCCAGGACGACAACCGACTCCTCTGATGATGATGACGGTGTGTCTTCAAGGGGTAAGATAGTGAAGACTTTGCTTATCTTGTTTTATGTCATTGTGTTTCACTTCATTTAGACATGGTGCCTGGTTGGCTTTATTCTTATCAACTTATTATGTTTGCCTAGTGGCTTTTGCTTTTGTTGTGTTGTTTCTTTGTTGTTGAAACGCGTTGCTTGAATACTTTTTATACAAAGAGGATCGATCTGTTTCACTATATCTTGTGTTAACATTAATGCCAACAATTTGTTTGTTGGGTTTAAGATGATCATTCCGATTCACGGGTATGTTAACGTAAACATATCCGCTCCGATAATGAGCATAGGTGTTTTGACCAACGATTTGTTTGTTGGATTTTCAGATGAATATTTCGGTTTACGGATACGCTATCGTAAGCATATCCGCTCCGACAATGGACACGTAGTACTGTTGCGACCAACGGTTCGTTTGTTGGGTTTAGGATGAACATTCCGTTTTACGGATACGCTACCGTAAGCATATCCGCTCCAACAATGGAAATGTAGTACTGTTATGACCAACGATTTGTTTGTTGGGTTTAAGATGAACATTTCGGTTTACGGATACGCTACCGTAAGAATATCCGCTCCGACAATGGACATGTAGTACTGTTGCGACCAACGATTCGTTTGTTGGGTTTTTGATGAGCATTTCGGTTTACGGATATGTTACCATAAACGTGTCCGCTCCGACAATGGACATCTAGTACTGTTGCGACCAACGAGTCATTTGTTGGGTTTTTGATGAGCATTTCGGTTTACGGATACGTTACCATAAACGTGTCCGCTCCGACAATGGACATCTAGTACTGTTGCGACCAACGATTCGTTTGTTGGGTTTAAGATGAATATTTTGGTTTACGGATACGCTACCATAAGCATATCCGCTCCAATAATGGACATAGACATTTATATAGTGCGCGCTTTTAATCCGCTAGAATGTAATAGTTAGATCCGTAAAGGATGTAGTAGTTCGTTGCTGTGACCAGCAGGAACGAGAGTGAGATGAGGTGTCTGTTTAGTTAGGACTTTGAGTAATCCGTGAAGGATGCGAATGGGATGCCTACTTTTGTTAGGGCTTTAGTAACCCGTGAAGGATGTGGTATGATGATCTTAGCTTCGAAAAGCTTGTATTAAGTAGACGTAACGTCTATTATGAAGGTGGGAGTATATGAGTATACGTACCCACTTCCCCCCTTTTTTTAAAGAGGGGGGCAGCTGAACCCATCCGAAGACGAGCTGCCTACGTACCCTTTGCAGGGATCAAGCCGCCCCGTAGTTCGTGTGAAGTGACTCAGTGATCCGTAAAACTTTGCTTTGATAGCTCGTTCTTAGGTTGCTGATCCAGCTTGGCTCTATTTTCCTTCGTCTTCGTGTTAAGCTCCGCTACGGGATTTCTGAGCTTATGCTCGGCCATAACACAAATTCGGGACTCCTTCTGATTTCCACGAATGGTTTGGATACCATTAGGCGTTGAGAATTTTATGCACATATGGTATGTTGAGGCCACGGCGCGCATCGTATTTAACCAAGGGGTTCCCATAATAACGTTGTAGATTGCTGACTGATCGGCGACCGAAAACTCCATGATTTTGGTTATCTCTCCAGCCCGAACAGGTAGCTTGATTGTTCTGATTGTCATTGTCGTTTCTCCGGAGAATCCAGTCAGTGGTTTTGGAGTTGCCGTTACTTCGGATATGTCGACGTTCATTCTTCTAAGAGTCACTTTGAATATTATGTCCACAGTGCTTCCCGTGTCTACCAACACTCTGGCCACATCGCAATTGTTGATGATTAGCTCGATTACGAGAGGATCATCGTGAGGTTTGTCGATTCCGGTAATCCCCTTTTCTTCAAATGTGATTACATCATTTGGGAACTTAGAAGGCTCGGACCAATTGACGCTGACGTCGGCTCTTCGTTGAAAAGCTTTAATCGATGAGACGGTGTCTGAGCAATAGTGAGATCCGCCCATTATCATATTTATTCTTCTTCTTTTCCCAGCTTGCGGGGCGTCGTCATCTTGCCTCCCTCGCGTTGGTATCCATGTCAAAATCCTTGAGACTAATATCACCTTTGAGTTTGCCAGCTGCCAACTTTGCAGCGAGTTTTAAGCCCAGAATACGGCAATTTGCAGTCGAATATCCGAAGATATGGTGATGTTCGCAATAAGCCGTTTCATCGTAAGTTCCTTGGCCCCTGGTCCACATGCTACTCCATGTACCTCTTCTTTGGCCTTGGCCTCATCCTTGGCAGTATCCTGACGAGTCAACTTGGTAATTATGGGCTCCTTTGAAACCTCCTTCGTGCTGGACATATTCAGAATCATGGTTGCCCTTTTTGTTGTTTGGTGGGTTCGGAGCAAAGGGAGGATAGTTCGTAGACTTCGCCTTTCCGTGCTTCTGGGCTAGGATCTTCACTTCTTCTTCATTGGAGGCAAAATCCTTTGCTCGATGCAATGCATCCTGGATCGTGGTTGGTGCGTTCAGCGCAATCCCCTTCCGAAAATTGGAGTCGAACCATAGGGCTTTCTTTAACGCTTGCAGTGCGGCTTCGTCACTTATCCCTTCTACCTTCGACAGTACTGACTTGAACCGTCCGATGAAGGTTCACAATGTCTCATTCTGTCCTTGCCCCATGGTCCACAGATCCGCATCGGATGTTCGGCGTTCCATGAATATAGCATAATGCTTAAGGAACGCCGACGATAGCTGATTGAAATTGTCGATCGAATTTCTTCCCAGCCTGGAGAACCATTGGAGAGCTGGGCCTTTAAGGTGCTCAACGAACAAGAGACATTGTCCAGCGTCTTCTTCTCCTTCTCTGAAGTTTGCTCGTCCCATCGCTATTGCGAAGGCGGTCAAGTGCTCCTTTGGATCAGTTTTACCTTCGTAGACTAGTATCTTCATCTTCCCCGGATCAGAAACCCTTGCCTTAATGATTTGAGTCGTGAATGGGGTGTTCTGTGCTTCTTCAAGCACTCGGTCGAGTTCGGGAGCCTTGCTAGTAGCCCTATGCATCTGAGATCGAACGAATTTCATCTCGGTGGCAGCTCACTCCATGCCTGCCCGGATTTCGGCCATCCCCTCCTTTTGGGCTCGGATTATTGCTTTGCGCTCTTCCTCGATCTGGGCTCGTTGGGTCCAGAGGATGTTCTCCTCCTCTTCGGTGAGGTCCTGATCATGGCCAGGGTTGGTGTTGCTTCGTTCGTTTCGAGTTTGGGTCGCACCCGTGAGTTCAGCTTCGCGGCGGCGTTCCGAGTCGTGTTCACCCTCTGGGTTGTCCTCCAGGTTGATCACTGGATTCGTTCCGCCCATAGTCTGCGTATTTGCCTCCTACGGTGTCGCGTTCAGTTTAGCGGTCGTGGTTGGTTGGTTTGTAGGGAGCAATCCGCCTTGGGTTCTCGGCGCATGGTGGGGTGTTGAGAAATCGAGGGCCGTTGGGTTGAGACGTCGAAGTGGGCGCCTCATTAGGTCAACTCCTGAGCCTCTGCCACGGGCTTGGCTCGCCGTTGTAAGGACTTCGAGCTTATCGGTCATTGTTGTGTTTAGCTTTTCCTGCTCCTCCACCTTCTTGAACAGCGTCTCCAGCATCATCTTTATCTGTGATAGGGCCTCTGGATTTAGCCACGGCCGGACAGTTTCGTATGATTTTGACTGCGGCCAGACAGTTTCGTATGGTTTCGACTTCGGCCGAACAGTTTCGTATGGTTTTGACTTCGGCCAGACAGTTTCGTATGGTTTCGACTTTGGCCAGACAGTTTCGTATGGTTTTGACTTCGGCCGAACAGTTTCGTATAGTTTTGACTTCGGCCAGACAGTTTCGTATGGTTTTGACTTCCGTCGAACAGTTTCGTATAGTTTTGACTTCGGCCAGACAGTTTCGTATGGTTTCGACTTCGGCCAGACAGTTTCGTATGGTTTTGACTTCGGCCGAACAGTTTCGTATAGAAATGTCTTTTGGCCGAAGTGGGGTTCGTTGGCCAAAGTGGCCATCGCCGAAGTTGGCCGAAGTGGCCGAAGACCGCGGGTTGTTTTGCCGAAGACCGTGGGTCGTGGCCGAAGACCGCGGGTCATGGCCGAAGTCTCCGTTGCCGAAGTGGCTCCTCTTGCCGAAGTGGCTCGCCGAAGTCTCCCTTGTGCCGAAGTGAGCTATCGCGTGTGCCGAAGTGAGCCGTCGCGTGTGTCAAAGTGTCCTGTTTGGCTGACGTGAACTTTGCCGATGTCTCCTTTGTGCCGGAGTGAGCCCAAGAAGCCTTGATGGATCAAACCCATAAAGGATTTGGAAAACTGAGCCGTTGAGCTAAAGAGCTCGGATCGGTTCGGCAACATACTAAAGATATCAGTTCGGTGATGACAAACAAGATCTTTGAGTCAGCTTTCCAATGGAGTTGGAATCATATCATTTGGAGCTGAGGTTGGCAAGATACACCCGATTTACTGAAGACATATCAATATGTGCTCGTCGTAACCGAGCCGTAGAAGAAGGGGCTCGGTGTCACCCGAGCAGAAAGCAACCCGAGCCAAAATTTGGTCAGAAGATAGATGATTGAGTTATATTTCATCCAAAAGAAGTTTGAAGTTATTTGGATCAACGATCAGAAAGTTACGCCAATTATCGTGGAGATGTATCAATTTTGGCCCGCGCATCCCTGATCCAAAAAGGACTCGGTATCACCCGAACAGAAGGCAATCCGAGCCAAAATTTGGGCAGAAGATAGATGATTGAGTTAGCTTTCATCCAAAAGAAGTTTGAAATCATTTGGATCAACGATCAGAAATTTACACTAATTATCGTGGAGATGAATCAATTTTGGCCCGCGCGTCCCCGATCCAAAAAGGACTCGGTGTCACCCGATCAGAAAGCAACCTGAGCCAAAATTTGGTTACAAGATATATAATTGAGTTATCTTTCATCCAAAAGAAGTTTGAAGTCATTTGGATTAACGAATAGAAAGTTACACCACTTATCTTGGAGATGTATCAATCTGGGCCCGCACGTCTCCGATCCAAAAAGGACTCGGTATCACCCAAGCAGAAGGAAACCCGAGCCGAAGTTTGGTCACAATATAGATGATTGAGTTAGCTTTCATCCAAAAGAATTTTGAATTCATTTGGATCAACGATCAGAAAGTTACACCAATTATTGTGGAGATGTATCAATCTTGGCCCGCACGTCCCCGATCCAAAAAGGGCTCGGTGTCACCCAAGCAGAAGGTAACCCGAGCCGAAATTTGGTCACAAGATATATAATTGAGTTATCGTTCATCCAAAAGAAGTTTGAAGTCATTTGGATCAACGATCAGAAAGTTACACCAATTATCGTGGAGATGTATCAATTTCGGCCTGCGCGTCCCCTATCCGTAACAAAGCAAAATGGATCGGGTGCCACGACCCGCGGTGAAGCAGATTGGATCGTGTACCCCGATCTGTGACAAAGCAAAAGGGATCGGGTGCCACGATCTGCGGGGCAGCAAAATGGGTCATGTACCCCAATCCGTGACGAAACAAAAAGGATCGGGTGTCACGACCCGCGGTACGGTAAAATGGATCGGGTGTCACGATCCTCGGTGAAGAAGATTGGGTCGTGTACCCCGATCCATGACAAAGCAAAAGGGATCGGGTGCCACGACCAGCGGAGCAGCAAAATGGGTCATGGACCCCGATCCGTGACAAAGCAGATTGGATCGTGTACCCCGAGCCGTGAAGCGATGCCACCCGAGCCATGAAGCGATGCCACCCGAGCCGTGAAGCAACGCCACTCGAACCACGAAATGATCCCACCCGAGCCGTGGTGACTGATGCCGTTCGAGCCGAAGGTGATGGTTTCGACAAAACCAAGAAGCCAGGCCCAAGACAACAAGGAATTCACAACAAGCCCACAAACAGAAGTGGACCAAACCTGGACAAGAAGCCCAGCAGGCCGAGCCGACTTAAGAAAGGAAAACACCCGAAGAAACAGGAAATCTTCTTTATCTCTTAGGAATAGGTTTCGCCGACTCTGGCTTGTATATATACTCATGTACATCCTCAGAAAAGGGGATCCGCAATTTTACCTAGCAAAGACTTGTATCCTTTCTCCAAACAGCTTTCTTAACAGCTTAATAAAAAACCATCTTTGGATCTTCGTGTTCGTGGTTTTTACTCAGAAGTTTCAAATCCTTCTAAAAGTCTTGACAAATTCAATTGGTGTGGATTTACATTCCCACAGATGGACGGAATTTTTTTTATAAAAAGGTGACAAAGAAGTTCTTATTAAATCAGCGGCAATAGCTTTGCCAAATTATGTAATGTCGTGTTTCAAGCTCTCTAAAATAATAACCTCGAAGCTTATTAGTGTTGTGGCGAGGTTTAGGTGGAGCTTGAAAGACCAACAAAAATTGTTACATTGGATGGCGTGGAAAAAGATGTGTCGGAGTAAATCAGAAAAAGGAATTGGTTTTAGGACCATTGACGACTTTAACACGACATTATTTCGAAACAACTTTGGAGGTTAATAGATTTTCTGGAATCATTTTTTGCTAAGGTTTTTAAAGGTCAAGATTATCAGAAGACTGGCCCAATGGACCCAATAAAATCTTACACTCCCTCCTATGGATGGAGGAATATTATCTCGGCTAGGCATCTGGTTAAATAAGGATTAATTAAAAGAGTTGGTTTTAGTGCCTATATATCAGTATGGAACGACCCATGGATATCAGCCAAACACCCGAGACCAGCAATTTTCAAGGGACATAATTTTCATCCTACTATGATTCAATCAACTGATTAACCCAACGACTAGATGTGGAACATGGAGTTACTGATATACCTTAGATTTTACCGCTTTTAGTATTTTTAATAAGTTTTTTAAAAATAAACTACTTGGTTTTAGTATTTTATTGCTGCTTTAGTGTTTTGTAGTTTTCAGAGAATTGAAGCAATTTGGACCAAAAAGTATGCAAAACAAGGATTTTGGACATTGGACAACTTCTCAGCATCAAATGTTTCACATCAGAAGGAGACATTTCCACCGTTGGATCAAACTCAAATTTTGCCACAAGATAGCTAGGAGTGTTAGGTTTAATTTCCATATTATATCGTGTAAATCCAACGGTGCGATCTCAGATATTCCCATAAGATAGCTGGGAGGGTTACTTACGTCAAAGAAAGATTTTTTTGGTATCTGACGATTTTTGTTATCTTTTGGTTTATGTTTGGTTTTTATCGAATCATTTAAAAAAAAACTCTAAGTCAAACTGTTTTATTGAGTCAAAATTTAGTTGGAAATTATGACATTTTGTATGAACATATGCTTTGATTTTGAGACTCAGTGACCATTGTGGCAGGGTTGTTCATGACAAACGATTCAAAAACTCCATGACTGGACTCCCCCAAAAAATTTCAGTTTGCATTAATTCCGATAAATCTAATTTTGACTCTATTATATTGGACTTCTAACCTGACTTAATGTTTTCTCATTAAAGTTGTTAGATCAAGGAAATGAATCACACATTCATGATTTTTTATTCTCTTTACCACTCTCTGATGATCCTGAATGGGCCAGTTCATTTTATGTTGGTACCCTATTTTATACCCTTACCTCTTTTCAGACCTCTGCACTCTTGTTTTCATTGTCATATGTACAAATATGTACAAAAATGTCAGAGAGAAAGGGATCGACGCAGTTTTCTAATCACTGCAGATGCAGGGATTTAGGAGACTTGGTGGAGTCAAGAGATTGTGATTCGAGAGCTTGGTTTTTCCTTGGGATTCACAAAAATCAAGGTAATTTTTGTGCCAATGGGACTCACTCTTTCAAATAGATCATTTTCCCCATTTAAAAAAAAAAGTGAAAAAACAAAAAAAAACAAAAAAGGAAAATGATCAATAAAAATTGTCTCATGGTTAAGAAAAATCCCAAGAAATACCATGGATCGATTGAGATAGAGTTGGAGCGATTTGCAGTGATTCACAGAGAAAATCTAAGTCTGGGGAGTTTGGCATCGAGTGGTTGGAGAACTGTGGACATCAACATGTCCATTCTCTATTGCGGTTTTGCATAATATCTTGTATCCTCCGGAGCGTCTGGTAACCCCTAGACACTTTAACTCCATAAGCCATTTTAACTCCTAGCACCGTCTACCCTGAATGACATCTTTAATTAAGAAATTTCACTAAAAACTTAATGAATGTAGAGAGTCAAATGATGTGAAGTTGAGGTTTTTACAGATCTAGGATTTAAATTATGGACAAGGGTTGCGAAATTCATGGTCGGATATAATGAGAATGTTTTGAATTAAGTTTGTTATATGTGAATTACAGGTCAAAGAATCAAAGCTATGATCTCAAGGATATGTGAGTTACTACATTTTTAAACCTCTTTTCTAAACTTTGATTGTTATTTGTTTGGGGAAAAACAAAGATCTAAGTCTGGAGGAGTTAATATACCTTAGATTTTACCACTTTTAAGTATGTTTTTAATATGATTTTAATAAAGAAACTACTTCATTTTATCATTTTATACTGCTTTTAGTGGTTTTGTAGTTTTAAAAATCTTTTCAGGGAATTTGAGCAATATGGACCAAAAAGGATGCAAACCAAGGATTTTGTACATTGGACAATTTCTGAGCATCAAATGTTTTGCATCATATTGAGACATTCTCACCGTTGGATCAAGCTCAAATTTTTCCACAAGATAGCTGGGAGTGTTAGCTTTCATTTCCATATTATATCATGCAAATCCAACGGTGTGATCTCAAGATATTCTACGATTACTGAAGACTGGTAGTTCTAGATTCGAGATGAAGCAATCGGAGGAATGAAGACCCAATCGACCGATTTCCCCTAGGCTGATCGGTCGATTATGCATCCTCAATTTTGCCCGGCCTCGATATCAAGAGGCAATCGATCGATCCCTCAGGGGGCAATCGATCGATCCCTCAGGGGGTAATCGATCGATTGCCCCTCCTAAAACAGGGGAAATTTTCTTTTTTCGATATTATCTCCAAATCTTTCAAAGAATATACCGTAGATACGACATTTACCCTATATAAACACTACAGAAGCCACAAAAATATCAAGCTTGACATAAGTCATCAACAAGCTCTCAACCATTATTCATCAAAAGTCCTTAGTTTCTTTTACTTTGTTCTTCAAGTTTTGTTCGATAAAGGAGACGGATCTCACCTCTTGTACTTCTATGGAGAAGATTTCTAAACCCTTTTCTACTATTTCTATGATTATGAGTTTATCTATTGCTTTTGCATTGATTTACTTTGTCATGAGTGAGAAAATCCATTGTTGGGACTAAAGGGTTATTCAAAGGATTTTTCATGGTTCGATAGATAGGGTTTTCATGGTTCGAGTGGTGCTCTTGATAAGTTAGAGTAATTCTTCATCTAGATATGTTCGTTAGTGCATGTTTCTATTTAATCACTTAGAACTTGATATTATAACGATTTCGGCTTGCACACTGCATGAGTTATTTTTTGGAACCGATGTTTGATGGGTATAGCGCTTTAACCTGCGAAAGTTGAGTTACTGAGTTAGATGAACAATTGAACATGAATATGAATGCTTTTTCGATTATGTTATTGATTGCGAGAGTTGATTAATAGGATAATTAGGCATAGTTGATTATCTGCCATGGGAGTGGGTTAGTCATAAATCCGTGCTTTGAGTTCTAGAACGAAAGAAAAACAATGTCAATTGCCTCTAGGAATAAACCATGAATAGTTTGAACTACGAATCTCTGCTAATACCCTGAATGCCCAACGTTTTAATTCTCTTGTTTACAATCGAATTAATTTTCCAACTTTTTATTCATTTGCATCAAAAAACCAAATCTGATTTTTACTTAGTTTTATTCGTATTTTCATAGTTACTTATTGTGCACTCATAGTCTATGTGGGATCGATTCGTAAAGAACTACAACTGATTCGATGTGCACTTGTAGCATTTATTTGTTTGTCTTTTAGGGTAAAACTATCATTTACTCAATGAATTCATAGATCCGATAGATATTCCAATTATTTGGAGCATTCCTATCAGTAGAACAATCAAAGCGGATACGCTAGGCTGTCACTTTACAAAGATGGGCAAATATACGGTTAAATCAGGATATTGGACAGAGCACAACGAACCATCATTTGGACAACCATTTCAAGTTTATGGACCAGACTTCACGCTCATGCCTGGAAGTTTAAGTGTCTCCTAAAACTATGACATTTTATATGGCAGGTTATAACAAGTTGCTTATCGGTCACCTCGACCCTCAAATACTTGGTGGGCACGGTGTGGAGTGGACGAAGAGACAATTAATCATAGTTTTAATGTCCTCTAGCCCTACAAGCATGAGCCCTCTCAAAGATACCATCAATAATTGGACTTTTCCAATAACATCGGTTTACTCAAACTTTGATTACCTATTCTGGATAAAGACGGAGATGGGAGATTGAACTATGGAGACCTCAAGAGTTACATGAATTATGCTGGTTTGGTTTATATCGACAATGAAATCAAAGCCATTATTACATTCGTCGGTTGTAATTCAAACAGCGACTTTTTCTTCGACGGAGAGTATAAGAAAAAAACTTTGAATTTTTTTAAGTTAATGGCACAATTCTAAATATTTGCAAAAACAAAATTATTTGTTAGAAAATTTTTGGAACACACAATAAAATATCTATATTACAAATTGCGAATAGTAGAATGTCTACTTTTCAAATTATACATTTTAAAAATGTCTAATTTCACAATTTTCTCTTAGTTTTACTAATTAGTAATGTGGGTTGACCCGAGGAGATCTGCGTTCCTTTTTATTTTTCTTGGTCATTTTCATTTATAAGAAAATATTAAGAAACTAAACTGAAAGTGTAAAAGAAAAAAGGAAAAAGAAACCAAGAAAGAAGAATAACGCTCGCCTACCTCTCTTCTCGCTCACCCGCTAGCTCGGCCTCTCTCTCTCCCTCGCGCACTCACTCTTTCTCTCTCTCTCTCTCTCTCTCTCTCTCTCTCAGCTTCAAGCTCCGAAGATTCGATCTCTGCTCGTGAAGCCTTCCATCAGATTCTGGAATTAGGGTTCTTCTATCAACTTGTCCCTACTTTTTGTCAGCGCAAGTTTGAGCTTCCATGGAGTTCGGAATCATTGATTAGGGTTTGGGATTTTCCTCGATTTGACTCAAGTAAATCTCAGATCGACTTCACTGAACTTCGTTTTCTGATTTTAGACCTTCTTCTTCGTATCTTACAGAGTTTTGGAGGTTTATACATTCTAATTCGAGTTGTTTATGTAGTTTTTCGGAGATGGAATATGGTGAGAGATGAAGCTTAGATTGATAAAATGGGTTGTGTCTTTGGCCGAGAGGCATCGTCTGGGACAACATCTGAACCTAAAGCCCCGAAGAGTTCCAAAACAGCAGAAGCTGTGCAAGTGACTAAGACCAACGGTGCTATTGTAGATGTAGAGAAGAAACATGAAGAGATCCCCAAGGAAGAAAACACTGATAGAGATAGGAAATCAAAAGGAGATCGGAGAAAGTCAAAGCCTAACCCACGTTTGAGTAATCCGTCAAAGCATTGGCGTGGTGAACAGGTCGCTGCTGGCTGGCCTTCTTGGCTTTCAGATGCTTGTGGTGAAGCCCTAAATGGTTGGATTCCAAGAAAAGCTGACACTTTTGAGAAAATCGATAAGGTTCTTTTATCTTCGAAATTCACAAGCTTTTATTGTTTGCTTTTCTGCTACTAGAGTTTTCTTTTGGTGTTTTTGGAATTTTCTCATTCGGATACCTTTTCCTCTGGTAGATTGGACAAGGAACATATAGTAACGTCTACAAAGCAAAGGATATGTTGACTGGTAAGATTGTGGCCTTAAAAAAGGTTCGATTTGATAATCTGGAGCCAGAAAGCGTCAAGTTTATGGCAAGAGAGATTCTTGTATTGCGGAGACTCGATCATCCTAATGTTGTGAAGTTGGAAGGTTTGGTTACGTCAAGGATGTCTTGTAGCTTATACCTTGTATTTCAATACATGGACCATGATTTGGCTGGTCTTGCTTCAAGCCCTGTTGTTAAGTTCTCAGAATCAGAGGTTAGGCTTCGCGTACACTATCTCACATTTTAAATTTATAATTCATACGCCTCTTTTAGTTCCTTTTTTCTTTTTTTTAATTCCTATCCAAATATAAGGCCATTTGGGGCTCTTGCTAAGATCAGATTACTCTTCCATATTGCAGGTTAAATGTTTAATGCGTCAATTGCTATCTGGTATGGAGCATTGTCATAGTCGTGGTGTGCTTCATCGTGACATCAAAGGATCAAATCTTCTTATCGATGATGGTGGGGTCCTCAAAATTGCTGATTTTGGACTGGCAACAATTTTTGATCCTAATCACAAGCGGCCGATGACTAGTCGAGTGGTCACACTGTGGTATCGAGCTCCAGAGCTTCTTCTTGGGGCTACTGATTATGGTGTCGGTATTGATCTTTGGAGTGCCGGCTGTATTTTAGCTGAGTTATTGGCGGGAAGACCTATTATGCCCGGTCGGACAGAGGTATCTGGTCAAATCATCATCTTATTTTCTTCTTCAATATTCTTCAATATTTGTATATTGAAGTTATTCTTTTCTCTATTTCCCTACTCTCTCTTTCTTTTAAAATATTTAAAATGAGCATTTTTGCACACAGACATACATAGAGACACAGACAGATACACATTGATTTTACATGAACATATAGATTCAAAATTAATATTGTTCTCTGTATTTAAGTTGAGCGGTCCATTGGGTAGTTTTGTTGAAAACTGACACTTGCTCACGGTCATGAATTAGGTGGAGCAGCTCCATAAGATTTACAAGCTCTGTGGTTCACCATCAGAGGATTACTGGAAAAAAGGAAAATTCACACATGGAGCGATATACAAACCCCGTGAACCATACAAAAGATGCATAAGAGAGACATTCAAAGATTTCCCACCATCATCTCTTCCACTCATTGACACCCTTCTTTCAATCGAACCAGAAGACCGCCAAACTGCAACTGCTGCTTTAAAGAGTGAAGTAAGTTCTTAGGTTTGATTTTGCTGCTGCTTTACATGAACTGGTCTGATGATGCTGAGCAGGTCTCAATTTGTTTACTCTGCTATTTTTCCTGTCCAGTTCTTTACAAGTGAACCATATGCCTGTGAACCTGCTGATCTTCCAAAGTATCCTCCGAGCAAAGAAATGGATGCAAAGCGGCGAGATGAAGAAACTCGGAGGTTAGTAACATTTCCTCTATAGTGTTTTAATCGTTGCTAACTATCTATTGATAGCCTCTGTTTCTCATGACACTAGAAAATACATTTACAATTCTTTCCACGTGTTCATGAAAGCCAGGCCAATATGATTATTCATTTTCAGCATATATGAATCTTAACATGAGTCTTAAATTGCTGAGGATGCAAATGGTTTGTATAGTGTACTCCATTCAAATCATGATTCACATACCACATGTCCCACCCCGTAATTAGTTGTCACTTCTCGATTTTCTTAATGGGTAGTTTTTCCTACCATACCATATACCGATTTAGGTTCTGACTTTGGCTGGATATAAGTTATCAGCATCCAGATAGAATGGAGTGAAACACATTTATTTAGGAAATTCAAATATGATTGTTGTGTCCACCATTACATGTAGCTATTTTATATCGTATTTGTCAGCATGCATAGACAAACATTTTTCTCCTCTGCAGACAAAGAGCTGCTAATAAAGTCCAAGGGGATGGTGCAAGGAAGAATCGGCACAGAGATCGTTCAAATCGAGCACTTCCAGCTCCAGAAGCTAATGCAGAGCTTCAGTCGAATCTCGATGTACGTCTTTCTTAACTGTTTTCTTTTCAATAACTTCTCTTTTCATTCTACATTTATTCCCGTGACTCGAATCAGGTTGCTTCGAGGTGAATATTGTTGATATAGATTAGTATATACTGGTGCATATAGGCTGATGTTTATCTTAGGAAGTGAGCTGAATAATGAATAATGGTTTTGTTCCACCAATGCTCATGCTTCTCATCTTCATTAATGTTCTGCTTCTGGCATATCTACATACACACAAAGACCGATCCATTTATTCACAATATACATGGGTTTAGACACTGATTTCTGCGTACATGGATCATAGGTGATGCTCAGCATCTTTAACATTATTATCTCTGACTCTAAAACAGAGAAGGAGATTAATCACACACGCAAACGCAAAGAGCAAGAGCGAGAAGTTTCCGCCACCGCACCAGGATGGTGGAGCGATGGGGTTACCATTGGGAGCCTCGCAGCACATAGACCCGACATTCGTCCCACCAGACATGGTCCCGTCCTTCACTTCCACTTCCTTCAATTTTTCCAAAGACGAACCGCCAACACAAGTCCAGACCTGGTCAGGTCCTCTGGGTCATCCGATTACCGGCATTTCCAGAAGGAAGAAAGATAATACCAAAAGCAGCAAAGGAAAGAGAGCAGTGATGGCTTGAAAATGAAAAAAATGTTGCAAATGCTCTTTCTTCACAATGTATAACAATGTAAGTGTTTACTTTATTATTCTTTGTCGCTTCCTGAAGAGAAAGTGTTTTATTCTTTTCAAATTTGCGTAGACTGTCATGTGTTTATAATTATAACTTATATATATATATATATATACACTACTTTTTTTTTTGCTATTATTTTAAAATTTATCAATCTATTCGACTTAACACTGGATATTTTGATTTATATTAGTGGTGGTTGTGATACAAGTCTAGTTAAACACTTTTTTATTTTTCGTTTTTCTTCTGCGCTGAGTTGGGAGATGTACCAGTGCTTACAGAGATGGTAAGTTTGGATTATGAAAAAAAAAGCTCCTAAGCAAATAACTTTTAATTTTTTTCTTTTTTTTCTGCATTTTGCATCTGCGGTTGAATCTGAAAAAAAGTAAAATTTTGCGTGTTTTTATGGGTTTGTGTTTCTTTTTATTTAGCGTTTCTGTTTGGTGGTCTCGTTTCCGAGTGTGTTGTGTTTAGCATTAGTGTTAGCGTTATCGTTAATGTTTGAGGGTTTATGGTTTTAACTGCATTTAGCATTTAGGAATTTGCGTTTAACGTATGTTTGGATACGCACGTTTCCTTTTAGCTATAAAAAAATTTAATAATTGATGTAACTGAAAAACCTTACATCTAAATATTTAAACTTTCTGCAGAGAGTATTTATTTGATGTAAAACAAAAAAGAGTAATTTATTTATGTGGATCATTAACATCTAAACTCGACACTGAAATGTATAAAAACTAACATAATCTAAGTATATGTTGATGTGTTTTTTCCTCAACGGAGGTTTGTTCAGATGTAGGTATCATTTGTGTGATTAATAAATTATATTAGACCTATATAAGCAAGTTCAACAACATTCAAGCAAACCATAGTGGATATCTTATGGATAAAACTCGTCTCCTACTTTGGATCACCAACATGAAACATAGTAGAAAATTTTGAACCACAAATAAGTTTATTGCCATTTTTTTTTTTTACTTTTCCGTTTTTAGAAACATTCTTTTGATTCACATATCCAATATAAGAAAAAAATTACATATTTTTATAAATGTATATACAACAAATTATACACTCAAAAAATATTTTGCTTCTCAAATGCAATTCATCCTAACATGTAAGGATTAAGAAAATATATGCAATTGAGCATTTAAGCATTGAAAATTTATTTTTTTTAGCAACAATAAATTCACTGTGAATATCATGATGCACTAACATCTTATAAAGGTATATACACAATTGCTTCAAAAAAAAAATATTGGCCTAGATACAACCACTAACTTTATATAATTGATATTAACCAATATATACAACGTTTCAGACTAATTACAATCACGAGCTTTTATTCATTAGTACACATTCATAAAACTAAAGAGTAAATAAGCTAAGAAGAAGATCAAAACTGTTTTTTTATTTTAGAAATCAACATATGCATCATCAAATTAGAAAGCAGCTTATTTTATTACACGTGTAATTATAATTATATATATACAAAAGTTATATAAGTTTTTTACCAAGTGATTTCAATATTGCATGAGACGAATCAACTATGGATCATGAACTCTGAAAGAGACACAAGCCACGATCTCAATGACTCAAGATGTCTCTAAAACCCTTTCTTTCAAACCACTACTTCCTCTTCCTCCAACTTTCTTCATCTCTATTTCAACCAATCTCTTCCCATTTTCTCCATTATTACCATCATTCATACCTTGTGGATACTACAACTATCTTCGGAATCTCAGCTTGAATATCCCTCATGCGAGAGAAGTTGAGCTGAAAATTTTCTGGTAAAACTTCTGGTGTTAAACCACTAGATACCTGACTCACCAGCTTCAACAATCCCTTGCATTCACTGCTAAATAAACTCTTTCTCCCTTGCATTCTGCCAGTTGACCTTCTGGGCCAAAGCATATGTAAACATAAGTTATATAATCTAAAAAATGAATGTATTTACAGAGTTGGTTCTTCAAAAAGGCCACAAGAAAAACTTGCAATGTCCCTAACAGTTGACTGGGACGCAGTATTGACAGGGAATATAAAGCTTCCACCCGTTTTGAGAGAAATCTCCATGGAGTATCTCTCAACCACATTCAAGGCTAGACCTCAAAATAGAGGAGATAGACAAAACAATGCTTAAAAAGAGATTAATTTGAAATTTTATCTCTTAAAGCGTGAAAAAACAATATAACCTAGATTAAGAAGAGTGAAAAGTAGTACTTTTACATAGTTTTAAGATATGAGTCACAATTAAAGTAGACAACTATTTAAATCACAATTCACCAAAAATAGCTCTCTTTCAATTATATGAGTAACGCTTACAAGTTGAAACAGTATCACAAGACGGTTATTAGTGGAAAGCGGAAGACGCCGTGAAGGAGCCAAAAGCAGAATTGACAAAATAATAAGAGAGAGAGAGAGAGAGAGAGAGAGAGAGAGAGAGAGAGAGAGAGAGAGAGAGAGAGAGAGAGAGCTTAGGCTTATCTGATAATGCTTTGCTCGTGATAATGCTTTGTTTTCCTCGTAGCATCGGAGGCAAAAGCTAAAACAATTAGAACGGGTTAAAAAGAATATGATTCTTATATATATTTTTTTGGGTTTAATAGATGTAATTTTTAGCTATTGATGTAGGTATATAATGAAAAATGTAGAATAATTTGTTTGAATCATTATTTATTTTGTATGCAGCATCAAATAAAGCTAATATTATAAATGGGCTAGCTTTCTCGTATCTTATATCCGATACTTTTTATTTAACGTGGGAGAACTATTATTGTAGTTTCATTTTTCTTGGATCCAATCATCTTTAGGAGTTTTCTTTTTGTCCCTTGATAGTCTTTAGCAATGTTTGCATTTTCTTCTTAATCCTTAATTTTTGCTAAGATAATAAACATAAAAAATTTGAGATTAACCAAAAGAAATTGTGAAAAAGAGTTTACCAAAAAAATCAGAATAAAAAAAATATCTCTTAAACTCTATTATTAAACCTTATTCTTCTAACCAGATAATGAATGGAGGATGACAATTATAAGTAGCTTCGTCCAACGCTACTTAACTTATATTATTTCTTTTATACAATTCAAGCTCTGAAACTCGTTGCTGCTTCTTCTATACCTCTATTTTTAGAAAATACGTTTTTGAATTTTGAAAAGCTAAGAAAATAATAAATTAATGAGAAATCCGAAAAGAATCTTTAAACAAATTCAAGGTGGTGTTTGAAATGATGAATGATATATTAAATTAATCACAGTTTCAACTTTGTCACGCTTTTTTTCAAATTCATATTGGCTTAAATATTCTAACATGTGTTCATCACTTGTTTCAATATATATATTTGGTGGTTGATTGATGGCTAAAAATATGATAATTAAGTTTGAATGAATTTTTTTTAATAAACTGAAATAACGCAAATATGGCCATAAGTTAATTAGCAATGTGAGAGGAAGGTTTACCTCATGAAGAAAATGGTTGGAAAAGATTTTTTTCATGGTAAGATCACAAGAGTCCCCCGACAACCTTTCCGTCGTCGAGATTCGCATAACTGTCACCCAGTTATGGAATCCATGTTTCTCTCACTGTTTGATTTCTGATCGATCAATGTTTTTATTTATTTTCTAATCCAGATTAATCATCACATTTTATAACTTTTTAAGAATCTCAAAACGACGGTGGATCTAAAGAAGTTCCAAGTTTAGATTCAAAGCTACTAAATATTATTATGATGAGTTTACAAAGTTGATGAATTTGAACTCTCTTTAATACATGTGTAAACAGTTTGAACTATATAGCTAAAGGTAACTGATTTAAATATTTTTTTTGTGATTTGAACCATAAAAGATAATCGGTAGAAAGTAAGAAGGCACACATAAGATATTTGCTCAATTCTTTTATACATGTGTCATCACCAAAATCATTAAAGAAAGATCATCATTGAACATAAACATGAGAAAAAGATGGAATTCTTTGGGATATTCGATTGATCTCTCCGTAAAATTAGACAAACTTCCTCCTTGGTAGAGGTGAAATTATTATCAGGGATCCGAGATCCGATCCGGGATCCGCTCCGAAAATTAAGATATCCGGAGCGTCCGGATCCGATAAAGATAGTAAAATCTCGGATCCGAATAGTAAAATTTCAAGGTCCGGATATCCGGATCCGGATCTGGACGCATTAAATATATTAATTTTTTTTTTTTTTACATATATTAAGTTATATATATATATATATATAAATTGATTTTAGTTCTTTTTCCTAATATATCATATGTATTTTGAAAAATATTATTCAAAATTTTAAATTATAAATTTTTTTAAAAAGTTTTAGTATTTTAATTATTTATTTATTATTTTTTCGGATCCGAATATCTGTGGATATCCTAATTTTTTGTCGGATATCCACAGTCCGGATATCTGGACACCATGGATCCGGATCTAGATAATTTTGCCACGAATCCGACGGATTCGAATCCAAATCCGACGGATTTGAATCCAAATCTGAATATCCTTAAATTTCAAAGATATCCAAAATATTCGGAATCTTTTTAGTTTTTACCCCTACTCCTTGGTTCAATGTAAATGAGCCCACATAAAAATCTCTTAGCAAAAAAAAGTAAATGAGCCCACGTCATGAAGACCCAACCGATGAGCAGTTGGTTTGAAATAAATAAACAAAATCTGAAATTAAACCAGCTTCCTCCTTATTACCTTCGATGTTTGGTTCAAAATTAATAAACCATAACTAGTGGCCCAATTTAGTTCAAGCCCAATCTGATTAATAATAGTTTTGAAAACGGTCATTTTAATACCAAATTATTTATTTTATGCCAAAATATATATTAATTTTTAATAAATCGAACAATACATGAGTTGAGTTGATTGGATCAAACTAACTACAATTTTAATCAATTTTAACAATCGTTTTTTTTTAACGTTTAAACTACGTTATTGTTTTAAAACGATGTCGTTTTGAGATAACATAGAAAACAAAAAAACCCTCTGAATCCCCAAATTGAAACTCAAATCTGACTTTGTATCATTTCCTCGCAAATTTCATCATCATCACCCATTTTTCTTGAAATTCCTGTTCAATTTCGTATGCAAATTCGATTAGTTTTATCGAGATTTCGGATCCGTGGAGGAGAAGATGATGGGAGAGGTAGGGAATGGTGGAAACAAGTTGGATCGGGAGAAGACGATGACGATGAACTGGGGAGGATTAGAGGATTTCGAAGACGATGATGATAGGTTCTTCAAAACTCATGATCGTTTCTCTTCTGCTCTTAGTACTTTCGACATAGCGGCTTCTTCTTCGATGATGAGGAAGAAGATTTCGATGACTGTCGAATCTCGTTTTCCTCCGCCGTATCTTCCTTAACCACCGTATCTAACGCTCTAGAAAGTTTCGTACTCCAGCGATGTCTCCTGATTACGATATTTGGATGGCTGCTCCGAGATCGATTTCTGAGCGCCGTCGTCGTCTCCTCCATGGGATGGGTCTCCTTAGCAATAAAGATATGGTCGGTGCTGTTTCGATTCGTCGCGTTGTCTCTAATGCAGCGATTGTTAGCAATGGAGAAGATAAGAAGACGAAGAAGAAGAACGGCGAGGTTGAGGCTAATGATGATGTTCACGGTGAATCAGAGTCTCACGATCACGATCCTTTCCCGGTCGGAATCAGACATTGAGAGATTTTTGATAGAGAAATGGAGGAAAGAACCTATTCGACAATCGGAACTACACGGACCAGAATCTGCCAGTACCAAACCCCAATCAGACAATCACCTACGGTTTGTCGAAATCGAAAGGCCTCGCGTGGTGGCGCAGACGTATTGACATCGGTTATGTCGGCAAAAGCTAGGCTTGGTGCATCTTTCTTGATCAAGAATCTGAGGAATGCGTTGTGGAATAGGCTTAGTGATTTGCAAACGGAAACACAATTAACTTGGAGAAATTTGAGGAATGCGTTGGAATCAGTGGAGGAGGAAGATTTCGGTGGAGTCACTGTGCAACGGAGGAGGAAGAAGAATATTCGATAGAGATTTGGGGGTTTTTCTGGTTTAAAATTGGTGTTAACGCTAATGATAAACGGATTTTAATATTTTTAAAGGATCGTTAAAGTTGACTAAATTTGTAGTTAATTTGGCCCAGTCAATTGTGTATTGTTCTATTTATTAAAAAGTTGGTATATGTTTTGACGCAAAACGGATAGTTCGATATTAAAATGATCGTTTTTCCATTTTAATTTCATAGAGATGAAGAGACGAGAAACCGATGTGTATTAGCTGACGTGGACAATTTTAATTGATGTGTATTATTTAAAATGTTGTAATTGGTTATAAAAAATGATGAGATGACAAGTCCAGAATTGATGAAAAAGTTGATGTGTCCTTTTCGGGAGAGACAATTGTATTATTATAGTATTGATTATCTTTAAAAAAATTTGTTTTTCATATTTTAAGATGTTTTCATATTTCTATGCAAATTATAAATTAACTTGATACTTTGTGACTATTAGTATTCTGCATATTCTGCAATTTTTGTCACGATTTGTTGAATTGTTTTAAATTAAATATTAATTAATGTTTTTTTTGTTTTTTTTATCAACCACAAAATTCATTAAAATAGCACGATTAGTTAGCCAATGCGGAGAAGAATTGCTTACAAATGAAAAATTAATAAATCTAGAACGATTTGAACGGGTTAAACAGTCGGCATTTAAATTAATTGAAAGAGAAATCAAAGATAAGGAGAAACTAGAAAACATACCCTGAAACTCACTAAACTTATCTGTGAGAATGGAGAAGACGGGCCATTCCTCTGGAGTCTGAGTGATGTTAAGTAGCTCTGAGAAATATGTCTCAAAATCCTGGCAACCCACACATTTATCCAAAATACTCGACATTGCCATAAAAGGGCTTCAATCTCCGAGTGCAAGGGAGACATACGCCGTCTTTGACCTATAACCCCTAGAAGCATTGTATGCTCTCCTTAATAACAAAACCATCCCAGCCCTGAGGTCGGGTCCGATTCCGTCTACGAACCATCAATTTTAGAATCAGACATATTAGTCGCATTCAACCTCATATCGAAAGTACCAGATCGGAAAAATTATTGTATTAACTTAACCAATTCCCCTTTAAGGGAAGGCCAAAGAGGAATAGCCTCTCATCATATTGCAGCAGGGACGTTGGGTATGGGGCTGTACTGGCGAGATCCAACGGTGAACAGCTGCCCAAAATCAAAACCGCCTGGAAGTCCGAGGACCATTTGTCTTTACATTTTATCCAACGATAAAAAACGAAAACTATGTAGTATAACACTATTTTTCTACCGCATGTATATTCTCATAATGATGGTGTTTTTCCAAAATCAGGTCAAGCAGGTCGAAGGTGTGCTTTTCAGGTCCTTCCGGTTGTTGGTACGCTAGGCAGGTACGGTTTCAAATTTCCTTCTGGCTGAAGGTCAAGTTGCATTTGACTTTTCAGAAATTTTTTTTAGTTAACAGCTTCTATTTTTTTGGTTCTTTCTGGATACTAAAATGAAAATAGAAGATTGAGAAAGATAATGTGCATTTTTCTTACTGACTCTGATCTAGTGCGCGTAGGACTAGTTCCACATCTAAACGAGTCGCACATACACCCGAGTACATGTTCCTCGTCTAATTAATGCAAAAACAGCCAATTGGAAAGCAAATTCATACAATTAGAGGAACTATTTCAGCTGTATTAAATGATAAAGGAATACCCAGAAACCTATTTACAACAATTTCGTCTAGGAATCCACAAAGAAACGATCCAATTTAATATTTTATTCATATTTCACTCAAGTTCCAGAAGTTCGATGCTAGAGGTCTTTTGACTTTCGTTTGGGCCATGGCAACTTCGTAAGAAAATATCTAGAGAAATCTACGAAGGTAGAATTTTGTCTCAACCGCTTAATTGATACAAGCTTGAAGACTTGAGACAAAACCGGTTTGATCTAGACAATTGGACTAAGGTCGCTCTTTGTCTAAATCTAGGATAAGGTGGAAGCGAGGGTGGATTGATGCGAACCACAATAGGTGTGAAAGCCTACTAATACTTCAAGGATTTCTCAAGACTCGGACTTAGCTCACGAGACAAAGAGAAGAACAACTAGGTTTAGAACCAAAGGAAAACGTTTTCTTTATTGATAAAAAGGTGAAAATTCGGACTACAAGTGCAAGGCATTATATAGCCAGGTTCTCAAGCATAAAAAAGGAAAAACACAATAAACCTGCAAGAAAGAAAAAGGAAAACACAATAAACAAAAAAAAGAAATAGCCATTAGGCTTTAAACATAAAATAAGCTAAAAATGGTAACATGATCTCTTTTAGTCTTCAACTTGGATAGGTCTTCTCTTGAGCTCCTCCAGCTGATTCGTGGGCTTGCTAGGCTTCTCCTAATGCCAAAGAAACTGTGGTAAGATGAGTTTCACGTTTGGGCTTGAATAGGACCCATTTGGTGTTATCGACTATTAAAGGATCCACCAGATACGTCTTCACTGCGGGGACTTTTATGGGTGATTGGTAAGGCTGCTTAACATGATCTTGAGTGTTCTGAAAAGTAGACTCAGAGAGATTTTGATCCATAGGTGGATCATCTCCTGGAACGTTGTGGTCAGGTTGTGACACTTGGTTGAACAGATCCATCAAATGCGAGCTCTCGGATGGCATTAGTTGCAATCCTTCAAACTAATCAAGCATGATCAGTCCTTCACGATCCAGCTGGTCCAAGAACATGTTGAACTTCTTTTCCAGGCTCTTACTCCTGGTCCTTGTCATTGGTCCGCTTGGTACAAATGGAGCTTGAATGACTTGACTTGGTGATTCGATGTCCTCATCACTCCCTCCCTCTTCAAGAGGTTTTGACCCCAAAACGTTATCATCTGCATCAAAACGAGCCAAGTCAGAAACATTGAACGTAGGAGATACTTGAAACTTACCGGGAAGGTCCAGCTTGTAGACGTTGTCATTGATCTTCTCCAAGATTTTGAATGGGCCATCTCCTCGTGGTGAAAGCTTTGAACTCCGTTGGTGCGGAAATCTCTCTGGCCTCATATGCAACCATACCCATTCTCCAACTTCAAATGTGACTTGCTTTCTACCCTTGTTGGCAGCCTTAGCACGTTGTACATTGGTCTTTTCTAGGTGCTCCTTAACCTTCAAGTGAAGCTTCTTAACCTGCTCGGCTTTTCTTTCACCATCTAAGTTCATGAACTCAGCTTGTGGCAAAGGTGTAAGATCCAAGGGAGTGTTTGGATTGAATCCATAGACGACCTGAAAGGGAGACATATGAGTAGCACTATGAATAGCCCTATTGTAAGCAAACTCAACAAAAGGTAAAGCTTCAAGCCAAGTTTTGAGATTTCTCCCTATGGTGGCTCGGAGAAGAGTTCCGAGCGTTCGGTTGACCACTTCGGTCTGGCCATCAGTTTGTGGATGGCAGGTGGTGGAGAATAGCAGCTTGGTGCCTAATTTCTTCCAAAGGGTCCTCCAAAAGTGGCTGAGGAACTTTGTGTCCCTATCCGAAACAATCGTCCTTGGTAATCCATGTAGTTTAACCACTTCTTTAAAGAAGAGATCCGCGGTTTGAGTTGCATCGTTGGTCTTGGCACAAGGGATGAAGTGTGCCATCTTAGAGAACCTATCTACCACAACAAAGATGGAGTCCTTGTGCCTGATCTTTGGTAAACCTAGCACAAAGTCCATAGATATGTCAACCCAAGGTAAGGTAGGAACGGGTAAAGGAAGATACAAACCGTGGGGTTGGACCCGAGACTTGGCTTTCTTGCAAGTGATACATCTTGCACAGAAAGTCTCCACTGTTTTCTTAAGTTGTGGCCAAAAAAAATGCTCTTTAAGCATTGCGAGAGTCTTGTCCACGCCAAAATGTTCCATTAGTCCGCCTCCATGTGCTTCTCGGACTATAAGCTCTCTTAGTGAACATTGCGGAATGCATAGACGTTTGTCTTTAAAAAGGTAGCCATTATGTATATAGAATGATGCACAACCTCCTTTCCCATGGTTCTTATAGCTTTCTGCAAAATCAGGGTCAGATTCATACAAAGGTATAATCATTTCGAAGCCAAGAACCTTAGCATCCATGGTGGTGATAAGCGTATGTCTCCGAGATAATGTATCAGCCACCACATTGTCTTTGCCCTTCTTGTACTTGATGACATATGGGAAGGTTTCTATGAACTCTAGCCACTTAGCATGCCTCTTCTTGAGGTTAGTTTGCCCCCTTAGATGCTTCAAGGTCTCATGGTCCGTGTATATGACACATTCCTTTGCGAGTAGATAGTGTTGCCAAATCTCCATGGCTCGGACTAAGGCGTACAACTCCTTGTCATAAGTGGGGTAGTTGAGGGTGGCTCTACTAAGTTTCTCACTAAAGTAAGCAATGGGTCTGCCTCCTTGAGTAAGAACAGCCCCGATCCCTAAGCCTGATGCATCACATTCAATTTCAAACGTTTTAGTAAAATCGGGTAAAACTAAAATAGGAGCATTAGACAACCGATCCTTTAGGCCTCTGAAAAGCCTCTTCTTGAGCTTCTCCCCATTTGAATCCTACGTCTTTCTTGATGATGGCAGTGAGGGATGCGGCAAGGGTGCTAAAATCCTTAACAAACCGTCGGTAGAAGCTAGCCAACCCGTGGAAGCTCCGGACTTGACTAATGTTTGTTGGTGTAGGCCATTCTTGGATGGCTTTAACCTTCTCTTGGTCCACTCTAAGGCCCTGTGAACTCACTATAAAGCCTAAAAACACAAGCTCATTAGTGCAAAAAGTACACTTCTTCAAGTTGGCATAAAGGCCTTCTCGTTGAAGCATTTTAAGGACTTGCTCCAAGTGAACTATATGATCAATAAATGTGCGGCTATAAATGAGTATATCATCAAAGTACACTACTACAAACCTACTGATGAAAGGCCTTAGAGCTTGGTTCATTAGCCTCATGAAAGTGCTTGGTGCATTGGTGAGTCCAAACGGCATAACTAGCCACTCATAAAGACCTTGCTTCGTTTTGAATGCCATTTTTCATTCATCACTTTCTTTCATTCTCACTTGATGGTAACCACTCCTGAGATCAATCTTAGAAAATACATTAGACCCAGATAGCTCATCAAGCATGTCATCCAACCTTGGTATCGGATGTCGGTATTTGATCGTTATGTTGTTTATGGCTCGACAATCCACACACATCCTCCAAGTTCCATCTTTTTTTGGCACTAAGAGGACAGGTACAGCACATGGACTAAGGCTTTCACGCACATAGCCTTTATCCAATAGTTCTTTCACTTGTTTTTTTAACTCCTTAGCCTCCTCGGGGTTTACTCGGTAAGCAGCTCGGTTAGGCAAGGGGGCACCTGGTACAAAATCAATTTGATGCTCAATTCCTCTTATGGGAGGTAGGCCAGGTGGTATCTCTTCTGGAAAGGTCTCAGCAAACCGGTTTAAAAGGTCCATAACTTCTGCGGGAAGTTGTTGCTCCAATGCGCTAGAACCTGCACTCAAAGCTTCCTTAAAGATCATTAGCAATACCGATTCTTTACAAGTGATTTCCTTAGTGATAAAACTAGGCTTGATCAGTAAGTTGCTCTTGGAGGAAGTGTCCTTCTCCTTAAGCATTTTCATTTGAATAGCATGCACTTGCGATGGCGTAAGAGGTGTCAAGTTGTACTTCTTCTTGTCATGGACAAAAGAGTACATGTTGCTACGCCCATGGTGAATGGTGTCCTTATCAAACTGCCAAGGTCTACCAAGAAGAAGGTGGCCAGCTTGCATAGGAACCACATCACACAAGACTTGATCCGAGTACTTTCCCACATTGAATGGTACTAGCACTTGATCCGTGATCCTCAACTCAGCCTTGTCATTAAGCCATCTTAGTTTGTATGGATGAGGATGTTTAGTCCTCTCAAGACTGAGTTTAGTGACCATATAATCACTCGCAACATTAGCACATGATCCTCCATCAATAATGAGATTACATACCTTGTTTTGGATGGTACATCTAGTATGAAAGATGTTCTCTCTTTGAACCGTCTCATCCGGATGAACCGTGATGTTCAAGGCACGTCTTATAACAAGAGAATCTCCATATTCTGGTTCACAATCAACTTCATCAGAGTCTACTCCTATCATCTCAATGTCGCCTTCATCTTGAGACTCGTATTCACCCGCATCCGTGAAAATCATCACTCTTTGGTTTGGACATTCTCTAGCCATGTGCCCCCTGCCCTTACACTTAAAACAAGTAATGTAACGTGTTCTTGAAGTGTTTGGGTTAGAAGACTTACCTTGAATAGGCTCAGATGCTTTAGAATTGAATCGTGAATCGATAGCCACCGCCTTGCCTTTATCCGTGTCCTTAGGTTGAAAGGGCTGGTAGTTTTGTGGCTTAGAACGATTCTGATCCCATGGTTGAGTGCTCTTAGCCTTGCTGGTGACCGAAGACTTCTTTTTGATGTGTTGCTCGGCTTGAATGGCGTGATGCAAAATGTCCTTCAAGTCGTGGTACGGAAGTCTATCAACCTTACCGCTAAGTCTCTCATTCAAACCATCTAGGAACTGAGCCATGATAGTCTCAGTATCCTCATCAAGCTCTAGACGGTTCCTTAGATGTTCAAACTCCTCAAAGTACTCCTCCACACTGCTAGTTCCTTGGGTAAGTTTCCGAAATTTCTTCTGGAGGTCGCGGTGATAGTAAGCAGAGACATATCTCTTCTTTATGAGTTGCTTCATCTCTCTCCAAGTGTAGATTTGAGGTGAGTGACTCCTCCTTCTATCAGAAACCTCACGATCCCACCAAGAAAGGGCGTGATCTGTGAGTTGAGCTATGGCTAAAGCTAGCCTCTTTTGCTCGTTGTAATCGTAATAAGCAAAGATGTGCTCCATTCTCTGCTCCCATTCCAAGTATGCTTCAAGATCAACACGGCCAGCAAAGGTGGGTGCCTTAAGCTTCATGTCCATGGTGTTGCGTCTTGGAAAGTCATCTTCGAACTCCTCTAGATTATTGTTCCTCTGGCCTCTTCTTCTCCTCTGATGTTGCTCCTCCTCCTCCTCGGGCATATGATCAGCCTCTATGTCATCCTCTTGGTCATGATCTCGTTGGTTGCGTCTTGCTTGATCATTAGCTCGCGGTTGCTCGACTTGGTCGAGCCTTTGCTCCATAGTTCGGAGTTGTTGTTGAATCGTGTTCAACATTTGCATCATGATGGTATTAGGGTCTGCCTGCTCTCCCTGATTTTCTACCATGGTACCTCACAAGAAAAGATCACAAAGTATCAAATTCTTTTAAAGATAGCAACGTATAAACAAGGAATAAGCAATGATCATAAACGAGTTTCTACACAACCAAATCTGATAAAACTTAAACCAAGGTTCTAAAATAGTTTAATACATCCAGCGAACGCTTTAAAACCAAGGGAAAATCAAAATGGATCAAACTTTTTGTAATGTTATTCGATCTAATCCTATAAAACAAGTCTGATTTTTATTTTTTATTTTTTTTGTGGGGGGTTTTATGAGAAATTAATTCACGAAACTGAAACAAATGCAAAATAAATCAAACAAAAGTCAAAGAAAATGAAAATTGAAGTACACAACCTGGTTGTTCAGGAACTTCAGCTCTGATACCAAACCGGTTCGATCTAGACAATTGGACTAAGGTCGCTCTTTGTCTAAATCTAGGATAAGGTGGAAGCGAGGGTGGATTGATGCGAATCACAATAGGTGTGAAAGCCTACTAATACTTCAAGGATTTCTCAAGACTCGGACTTAGCTCATGAGACAAAGAGAAGAACAACTAGGGTTAGAACCAAAGGAAAACGTTTTCTTTATTGATAAAAAGGTGAAAATTCGGACTACAAGTGCAAGGCATTATATAGCCAGGTTCTCAAGCATAAAAAAGGAAAAACACAATAAACCTGCAAGAAAGAAAAAGGAAAACACAATAAACAAAAAAAAGAAATAGCCGTTAGGCTTTAAACACAAAATAAGCTAAAAATGGTAACATGATCTCTTTTAGTCTTCAATTGGATAGGTCTTCTCTTGAGCTCCTCCAGCTGATTCGTGGGCTTGCTAGGCTTCTCCTAATGCCAAAGAAACTGTGGTAAGATGAGTTTCACGTTTGGGCTTGAATAGGACCCATTTGGTGTTATCGACTATTAAAGGATCCACCAGACACGTCTTCACTGCGGGGATTTTTATGGGTGATTGGTAAGGTTTCTTGACATGATCTTGAGTGTTCTGAAAAGTAGACTCAGAGAGATTTTGATCCATAGGTGGATCATCTCCTGGAACGTTGTGGTCAGGTTGTGACACTTGGTTGAACAGATCCATCAAATGGGAGCTCTCAGATGGCATTAGTTGCAATCCTTCAAACTGATCAAGCATGATCAGTCCTTCACAATCCAGCTGGTCCAAGAACATGTTGAACTTCTTTTCCAGGCTCTTACTCCTGGTCCTTGTCATTGGTCCGCTTAGTACAAATGGAGCTTGAATGACTTGACTTGGTAATTCGATGTCCTCATCATTAATGCAAGACAAGCTAAGTAATTCAGAAGAATCCCGTGAAACCATTTCAGAGAAGTTCATTGATATCTTCTTTTTCTAAAATAAATTGACTTCGATTCTTGAATAATCCACATCACTTCTGCTTCCTGGATATGGACCGAACTGTCTCACGACATTCTGAACCCAGCTCACGTACCGCTTTAATGGGCGAACACCAGGTCTTGTCACCAAAAACCTTTTCTGATTGACAGTACGTTCTGCTACTGCCATGGATTCGCTGTTTGCTTATTGGGTTTATATAATTCAGAAAACACTAGTTTTTGATGATCCCTACCTTGTTGACCGCAACTTCCGTTTTTATTCGTCGATCCTCAAAAAAGGAAATAAGCTAGATTCCGTCGCTTCTCAACCCATGACCAATATGAACTCGAAGTTTCCTTAAACGACCTTCTAGATGCGATATTTCTTTAGTGATCCTTTCAGGACCTTGGGTTGCCCAAGGAAAGAAAAAGGTGACTTCCAGATCAGGGCTTAAAAATAAAATTGAAACAAGATAAAATCGTATATCGAAACGTCCCACAGGATAGGAGGATTAGTTAGCTCATTAGACCTTGAAATTGATAGAATGTATCAATAATCAAGAGTTGTTTTCTATTAGAGTGGAAAAATTTGACTAGATACTAAAAGGTTGACCTCCTTGCTTCTATGGTACAATCCTCTTCCCGCTGAGCCTCCTTTCTTCTCGGTTCACGGAGAAAAAATGTTGATAATCAAGGGAGGAACCCGTCGTTTCAGTGACTCATAGGGCTTCCCTCAGTTCATTTTTAGTTTACACGACTTTAGGCAGATAAAGCAGCTACAAAAGCTATGCTTGTCAATCGAGTCGGTGATTTTGGATGCTCACTTCAGGAACTTTCCTCCGTTGAGATTTGAAAAGAAGATTGTCAAATCGTTCTCTATCGAATCTCCTCACAAATCTTTGGGGTTGCTTTTTCCAATAAACGTAATATGTTAGATACTTGTGACTCGATTGACGAGAGACAAAGGACTGATCTTTGAATAGGAAAAAAAGTGGATCTGCGGGGTCCCAAATGAATTGCTTAGACTAAATCAATATGGATGGGGCTAAAAAAAATGAAAGAAGATACCAAAGCGGCCCTGACTCCCGGGGGGGGGGGGCAGCAGTGGGAAAGGAAGTGGAATTATTGTGTTCAGGCTGAACTCTGACTACTGTCACAAATGCGGGGCAATTTTAAAAGTCAACGGATTTTCATCTTACTATAAATTTCATTGTTGTCAGGTAGAGCTATTTACTCGATTGCAGACATTTCTGGAACACTTCTAATAGAGAGACAAAGAGTCAATTTTGATCTTTCGCTTCCAATTTCTCGGGTTTTGAGAATTTAATTAGATTTCTTCTTTTATCTTTATCCTGGCTTTCGTGCTTTGGCGGGTCTCCGAGATCCTTTCGACGACCTATGTTGTGTTGAAGGGATATCTAGATGATCCGATCAATTGTGCGGCTTGTCGCCGATGTTCCCCGTTCATATGTGAGTTGCTCTGACGTCAAGGCTCTTTCCGTTGCTGTGTATGAGAGGATGGGAGCTGGTCAATGCCGGGCGCTTAGGAAACTCGAAATGTAGAAGGAAATATGCCATTTAGAATAGTTTGGTTCCACTGTAATTTATAAAATTAGTGTTTAAATGTCCGCAAAAAAGACAGCAGCAATACTACTGGAAAGGACGGTGAGTACCTCTACATGATAGACCTTAACAGAAAATTGAGGATTTAGCAATAAGACCCACAAATAATAGAAATGCATATAAAGTAAAAAAACAAGAGAGTGGCTCTATTATTTAATATTAAATTATTGAATATTTCGAACAAATCTTGAAAGTGGTTTTGTTGCAGAATTAATCGTTTTTCTTGGAATAATTACCAGCCAAAAATATTTCGTAATTTCAATAAAATTAGGTTTTCCGTTTTATTCTGAACGATTCCCATCTCTATCGTAGCATTCTTGGTGGTTGCTAGCATAATCAGACCTGACATAGCTTACTCAGTGAACTTATCATCGGGGTAATGATCCATCAACCCGCTAGTTCGTTTTATGAGGCACAAACGGGAGAATTTATCTTGGAAGCGGAAGAACTATTGGGTTTAGAACGTCGTGAGACAGTTCGTTCCATATTCGGTGTGGGCGTCCCAAGGGTTTGGTTGTTCACCGATTCAAGTGGTACGTGAGTTGGGTTTAGAACGTCGTGAGACAGTTCGGTTCCTATCTACCGTTGGTGTTAAGCGTGGGAGGACGTTGCAGTTGTTCGGGATGGACACGACTTCTTCTAACGCTTGAAGACCACTGGAAAACACCGGAACTAGAGAATGTGAAAGTGCTTCATGCTTTTGTGATTTTTGTAACTGCGTATTTACAATACAGACGTGGTGATCAGTTAGACTTTTGGTTTACAGGAGATCCCAGAGGCTCGCTCAGAAAAGCTGCTATACCATACCTTTTGACTAAACTCTACTCTAGTAGTCACTAGACTCATTAGAATAGTCCGTCCGGCTGCTCTTGATGCTGAAGGCTCGTTGAGACCTCTTATCTCTTATTTCCTTGGTTGGATTCGAACCAGATGAAATAGAACGATTTGAGAAAAGGCTATAATGAAATTTTTTTCTTTGATTGTTTCTTCTGATAGAAAAAAGGATCCGTTTAAGATGTAATTGAAGGCAAAGAGGGAAGATTTCGCGAGTAAAAGCATTGATAAAAAAGAGCCGTCATACCATCTAGATCCGGTGCTTTTTCCGCATTCATAGCGAAAAGTGCCTTTTTCACCTCTTCTTCTGAGATATATCGTATTAACAAGTCATTCATATCTCATGTAATTATTGGTTGTAAAGCTTGAAGGACCTCAGAAAAATCTTCTGGTTGAGTTGACGTAAATAGCGATTGAAAATACTTTGTACCTGTCAATTCTAATCCCACCTCCATTTCTTCTCAAATGCCCCCTCATTAAAAAGACTTGTAATCATATTATCCACTCTTATTTGTTTAGTAGATGCATGAAAATATTTTGTATTTTTATCTCTGTCCTTAAGCCAGAGGGTCCTACTCTTTTGTCTCCAATAAAATTCATCATCTTTATAAGCTTCATGAAGATTTTTTGTAATTCCTTTGGTTTCCTCTTGGGATATCGAGTCATCATTTTTTGCTTCTTCCAGAACTTCCTCCAGTGCCGATATATTTGCTTTACCTGGTAATATATTATTCTTTCTTCACCAAGTAATCAAATTCCTACAACTGCCAATTCTATCAACGGCTTCTGAAAGACTTTTCTTACCTAACCATCGTTTATCAAAACGAAACAATCTCTTAAAATATCCTCTATGGCGACTGAATTCTCTAATAATCCGCATATGATCAGAGCATATAATTTCTAAATACTTAACATTAGAGAATGTATAAATGGAATGTCATTCCTCATTTCTAAGGGCTTGATCCAGTCGACAACATATTGTTTTTTATTCCTTCGCCTTCGCCAAGATTAAAAATCTCCCAAACACCAAAATTGTAAATTCCACAATGACGAATCATATTGTTAAAAGTTACAAATGATGCCGCTAGTCACATAACACCTCCTTTCTTTTCGTGATTTTCGGTTAATTTATTAAAATCGACAATCATTAACCATGGCTTTGACCTTTGCGTCCCAATCCGAATGAATATTTCCCACACCAACTCTCTATATTTTACAACTGGGTCACCATATACAAAAGATAAAAAAGACAATTCGACAACCAAATGTTGCATTAACATCAATTAACATATTACTCGAATAAAAAACGTTAAGTTTTATTTTTTTCATTAAAAAACAAAGCCAAAACACCATTAGAACCACGCGGTTCTACCGTGTACAACTTATTATAACCAAAATGGAGTTGAATTTTTTGCATATAATTAAAAAATTTCTTAGTTTCTGATAAAAATAAAATCTCCGACTTGAACTTCTTCCACAAATCCCTCGAGTGTTCAACTGTCAGATCACTCCATAGACCTTTACAATTCCAGCTTAAAATCTTCACGTACCAGTCGGTAGCTTCGAGAGAGCCACCGTCCCTTTTTCTTGCTTATTATTGGTACACTTGTAACACCCTTGCTCATTTGTTTTTCCACATCCACCTGTTTAAGATCAGCAAACTTTATACCATTATTTTTCCTAGGAGATGCTAACAACATCAAATTCCTCTTCCTTGAACTTATTCCCTTAAGGACAACAAGACTACATTTCAAAATCCCTAATGATTCCTTATTCTTATCCAGAGAAAAATTAGTTAATACCTCATTCAATTCCACAATACCACTTTTCCTGTTTGAACATAAAAGAGAGATACCTTTAGTTTCTGTGTCCTTAGTGATCAGAACTTCTCATGTGACACCATCTTCCTCTTCCAGTTGGAATTCTTTGTCAGTTTCATCAACCATATACTCACCCTTCTCCATCAATAAGTCATCATCATCACCAACCAACTGTTCCTCTAAACGTTTTCCGTTTTCAGCATCCAAACCAATTCCAGAACCTTGTATCCCTTTACCTTTCCCAATTCTTAGTTTCCTGCCAAAATCAATGTCACTCTAATTTCTCATCACTGACTTTGTTTGTCTTGAACTACCAGCATATGTCTGTATTTGATGGAGAGGGATTGGCCAACCTGAAGGACGACCTCTCCCATAAGACTGTGATCTTCCATCTTTGGCTCGAAATGCCATCTCAGTCTGCTTGTCAAACTCTGATATGCTCCCTCAGCTAAATCCTTTCCTTGCTCCACTTCTGGTTCCATCTCTTATGTTCTCTCTAACGTCTCGGGGAAGCAATGCATTATTCACAGAGCTGAGTAAGCCTACATCTTGTCCCATCATCAAATTGATTAACATCAAACTCCTTACTCACAAATTCCGTCATATGTAGAGCCCTCTTCACCGAGCGTTTCATGCTGGTGTTTTATTCCCTGCTGAAGACTCTCCTTCTTTCCTCTTCCCTGCACTAAATTCGTCATATGTAGAACCCTCTTCACTGAGCGTTTCCTGTTGGTGTTTCATTCCCTGCTGAAGACTCTTCTTCTTTCCTCTTTCCTGCACTAAATGTGCATCCAGTCGAGGACAAGATGCTTCAAGTGCGACATTGTTTCCTAAAACCTTTATTATTTATTATTATTATTATTTATATAATTTTTAATATGGGTGTTTTAGCTGAAATATATTAGATTATAAAACGGAGGGAGTATAAGTTTTAAGAAGAAATCTTGGAGTCTGAGAACTAATTTTGAGCAAACATAAGACGAGTCTAGGACTGGGAACATAGCGGATATCGTGGAAAAAACTTGTGATCCACTCTGTTTCTACCAAATATCTAATTTTGTGATATGTTTTGTTCCAGAAAATACGGATATCCGGAATTTTTTTTGAATATTCATGTATATCTGATCCGCTCTGTTCAAAACAAATGAAAGCTTAAAAATCATTTAGGAACAAATAGTTTTTTTTTTATAATCAATTATGAACGAACAAGTGAAAAACACGTAAAATCATTTAGTTTCTTTCTAAAAATAGAAAAATAAAAAGATAAATAATTTCGACTGTGGAAGGAAAACAGTATTTCGTATTTAAAAGAAATAATAGTAATTAAGAAATACTTCACTTAAACTTTTAGTATAAACCTTTTATATATTTCTTATTAATATGTATTAGTTAATATAGAATTTTTAATGGAAATTGCACTCTATATTAGTCTTTACACATATAATTAACTATCTAACATCATATAAAACAGAATATAGTAACTAGCATTTAGTCCACCTAAAATTCCGATTTTACCTTTAATGAAAAACAACAAAGACTCATAAAAAGAAAAACCCTAATTCATCACCTCTTCTTTTTCTTCTTCCATCGTTTCTTCTTCTTCTTCCATCGCTTCTGAGTTTTTTCTTGCTCCATCGTTTGTTTCTTCTTCTTCTTCCATCGTTTCTTCTTCTTCCTCTTCCATCATTTCTTCTTCTTTCTCCATCGTTTATTTCTTCTTCCTCTTCTTCTTCTTCGTATGACACAAGCATCACAATCGATCTCGTCTCTCTCTGGTGATCCACAAAACCAACTCTCAATCACTTTGTCTTATCTCGTTGCCATGGATCAAAAATCTCCAATCGTGGATTAAGATGGAAATCGATATAGTTAACTATGTTCGAAAATTAATAGGTAACTATGTTTCTGATAATAGTTAACTATGTATGTTATGTTTTTATTATGCAAACTATAATAGGTAACTACGTTCTGAACGTAGTTAACTATGTTTGTTTAAATAAGTAACTATTACAACAATATTTTCATGTAGTCAACTCTGTCATGAAATTAGATAACTATCCTCTCAAAATAGTTAACTATGTTTTTTAATTGGTAACTATTTTCTGAAAATAGTTAACTAGGTTTTTAGATAGTTACAAATAATGTGATGTAGTTAACTATGTTCTGAGATCAATTGAATAGGTTGTTTCGATGAAAATAATTAACTATGTTTTTAGATAGTTACAAATAATGTGATATAGTTAACTATATTCTGAGATCAATTGAATAGGTAGTTTCGAAAATAATTATCTATGTTATTAAATAGTCAATATTTGTTTTTTTTGTCATCTTCTGATCCTTTTTTTTTTCAGATCTACTTTTTGCAGAGATACAACTGTAGGAGCAATTTTTTCAGAAATAGATCAAGAGAATATTTTTAGAGATTTCTTTTAGTTACTTATTACCTAAAACATATCTTCATGGGTAATTTCATCCAGTTTTGTTTCTCTCTACTATTTACCTAATTACTTACACGTTTGTGATCTTAGTCTTATTGTAAATGCAAGTATGAACTCGGTTTACTCAACATCTCGTTTTATTGTTTTGTTAAAAGCATGGTCGAATAATGACGTATTGCTTCTCTTATAAACAGATAGGTTTCGAGTGTAAAATCCAGATTTTTACTTCTCAAGTTAGAGATTGGTTTAAAAGATTTAGCCGAGATTGTCCTATCTCAAAGGTTAGAGACATGTTTTGACATGAGTTTTAGGTTCGAATGCTGGTGTTCTGCTTACCCTGTTGGTTGTTCTAGATCGGTCATAAATATGCAAATTTAGCTCGATGTTTTGTTATTTAGCCGACCTAGAACATGTGCGAGACTGGACTCGACTTTTACTCTTCAACATAAGCGGGTTAGACTTAGAGGTTTGAAGCGTGCATTATTTCACCATAGCACCCATGAGGAGCGTGTATAATATCGAACACTTGGCCAGGGTGACGATGTGAAAATTAAAACCATTTAAGGTTTGTAAAAATTGGACGTTCTTAGTCATGCCGAATTTGTCTAAGTAGATGATGTTTTATAATACAATTTTATTTTTATTGAAGTCGCAGTTGTGCCTTGTAAATGCTGCCTACGTAACCCCCGAAGAAGAATCAAGCCGCTCGTAGTTTGTATACAAAATGTGAGAAATGAGCTCGGTCGTAGCGAGTCTCTTTTTTTTTTTTAACGAAGTGCCGAAGTGACGGTTGAGGAGTTATCACTTTCAGTAGTACTATCGCTTCAGATTCTAGGCATTCCAGGATCGCGGAATGGCAGTTCCATTCATCTGCATTAGCTCGTAAACTCCTGGTTTCACAATTTTCGAGACTAAGTAAGGTCCTTCCCATTTTGCGCTGAGCTTGCCCGCTTTTTCTTCTTTCTTGTTTTCATAGAATTTTCTAAGGACGAGGTCGCCTTCTTGGAAGAAATGATTTCGTACTTTCTTGTTGTAGTACTTTGCAAGTTGTTGTTGGTAGTTCTGCATCCGGAGTAATGCTTGGTCTCGTAATCCTTCCACTTCGTCCAATCCATCATGTAGTCGATCGTTGTGGAGATCCACATTCAGTGTCATCAGCACTTTTCCTAGACTCCCTACATTTGTTTCGGTGGGGGGCATTGCCTTGATGCCATGTGATAAGGAAAAAGAAGTCTGTCCGGTAGGTCAGCGAGGTGTTGTTCAGTACGACCACTCCTCTGTCCAGATTCCGTTTGCAGCTCCCAGTCTTTTTTTAAGTCCGGCAATGATTGTTTTGTTAGTTGCTTCGGCCTGCCCATTGCCATGAGGATAGTAAGGAGTGGATTTACTTAGTCGAATCCTCCATTAGGTGCAGAAATCGTCGAAGATTTTGCAAGTGAGATTAGGTCCGTTGTCGGTGACGATCTCGTATGGAAGCCCATGTCGGCAGATAATATATTTCCACACAAATTTCCGTACGTCGATTCCTACGATCTTTGTGTAGGCTTCAGCTTCGACCCACTTGGTGAAATAATCAGTCATGAATAAGATGTACTTCTTTTGATGCGAAGGTACTAGAGGTCCGACGACGTCCATTGCCCAATGCATGAATGGATAAGCGATGGTGGATGAGGAGAATTCTTCAGTAGGTACATGTTTTAGTGGACCGTGTCATTGGCAGGCATCACATTTGTCAGCATAGGCTTTGCAATCCGGGATCATAGAAAAATCCCAATTTCTTGATTTTGAATGCAAGTGACCGACCTCCAGAATGATTGCCTCCAGCTCCGTCGTGCGTCTCGCTCAGAACTTTGAAGACCTCGTCTCCATGAATACAGTGTAGTAGTACCCTTCATGAGCTCCATCTGTAAAGTTCTCCTTTAAGCGCTATGTAATTTGCACTCCGTGCTTTTAACCGACGAGCTGCTCATTTATCCTCCGGAACTTTGCCTTCGTGGATGTATAGCTTGATCTCATCCCTCCAATCTTTACCTGGATTTGTGTCTTCGTTTATTGGCTCACCCATTATTTGGTTCTCATTGTCTTCTGTCAGTAAATCGGTGATTTGATGTACTCCTTTAGGAAGATCTATCCTCGGCGCATCTATGTTTTCTACCGGAATGATCCGTCGCAAATCAGGATCCGAGGTCGAAGCTAATGTGGCCAGCGCGTCAGCAGATGTGTTGTCACCTCGGGGCATCTTTGTCAGCTCGAAAGATTTGAAATCTTTAATGATGTCCTGAACCACTTTGAGATATACATCCATTCGGTCGTGATTTGCCTCATATTATCCATTGAATTGGTTAGCGATGAGTTAGGAATCACAGAAAGCTCTTACTCGTTCAACTTTGACTCCTTCGGTCAGTCGTAAACCAGCTATCAATGCTTCGTATTCAGCTTCATTGTTGGATAAGGCAAAGCCGAGGTGGAATGACTGCTCTAAGATTTCTCCGGTTGGTGATTCAAGATGTACCCCAACTTCCGAGCCATGTCTTGATAAAGCTCCATCGACGTGCAAAGTTCACCATTCTTCCATTGAGAGGTCGTTGGCGAGCAATTCGGGTGGAATTCGACAAGAAAATCTGCGAAGACTTGGGACTTCGCACTAGTTCGGCCTTTGTATTCGATGTCGTATTCGCTGAGCTTGATTGCCCATTTGGGCAGTTGGCCGGATTTACTTGGGCTATGCAGAATGGTTCTCAGAGGCTGGTTGGTGAGTACGGCAATTGAATGGGATTGGAGATACGGTCGTAATTTCCTAGACGAGATGAGGACGACGAAGGTAAGTTTTTCCACTGCGGAATACCCTGTCTTGGCTCCATTGATGGTTTTGCTGACGTAGAAGATAGGTCTTTGTTCTCCTCGTTCTTCGTGCATAAGTACTTTGCTGACCGCCGAGCGGGAAACCGCGACATACAAGTAAAGAGTTTTTCCTTCTTCAGGTTTAGCCAGTATAGGGGGTGTGGAGAGGTATTCTTTGAGCTGCTTGAATGCTTCTTCACATTGGTCGTTCCATTCAAAAACTTTGTTTCCACGGAGTAGTTGGTAGAAAGGTAGGCTTTTGTCTGTTGACCGAGATATGAATCGATTGAGTGCGGCTATCCTTCCCGTAAGTCGCTGGACTTCTTTCCTATTCTTGGGTGAAAGTAGATCGACGATGGCAGAGATCTGCTTTGGGTTGGCCTCGATTCCACTTTGAGTGACGATGTATCCTAGGAATTCATCGGCAGTGACAGCGATGCATTTTTCTGAGTTCAACTTCATTCCGTACAGGTTCAAGGTTTTGAAACATTTGCTCAAATGGTCAATATGATCCTCGGCATTGGAAGACTTGACTAGCATATCGTCGATGTAGACTTCCATGGAATTGGTTAGCGATGAGTTAGGAATCATAGAAAGCTCTTACTCGTTCAACTTTGACTCCTTCGATCAGTCGTAAACCAGCTATCAATGCTTCGTATTCAGCTTCATTGTTGGATGCGGCAAAGCCGAGGTGGAATGACTGCTCTAATATTTCTCCGGTTGGTGATTGAAGATGTACCCCAACTTCCGAGCCATGTCTTGATAAAGCTCCATCGACGTGCAAAGTTCACCATTCTTCCATTGAGAGGTTGTTGGCGAGCAATTCGGGTGAAATTCGACAAGAAAATCTGCGAAGACTTGGGACTTCGCACTAGTTCGGCCTTTGTATTCGATGTCATATTCGCTGAGCTTGATTGCCCATTTGGGCAGTTGGCCGGATTTACTTGGGCTATGCAGAATGGTTCTCAGAGGCTGGTTGGTGAGTACGGCAATTGAATGGTATTGGAGATACGATCGTAATTTCCTAGACGAGATGAGGACGACGAAGGTAAGTTTTTCCACTGCGGAATACCCTGTCTTGGCTCCATTGATAGTTTTGCTGACGTAGAAGATAGGTCTTTGTTCTCCTCGTTCTTCGTGCATAAGTACTTTGCTGACCGCCGAGCGGGAAACCGCGACATACAAGTAAAGAGTTTTTCCTTCTTCAGGTTTAGCCAGTATAGGGGGTGTGGAGAGGTATTCTTTGAGCTGCTTGAATGCTTCTTCACATTGGTCATTCCATTCAAAAACTTTGTTTCCACGGAGTAGTTGGTAGAAAGGTAGGCTTTTGTCTGTTGACCGAGATATGAATCGATTGAGTGCGGCTATCCTTCTCGTAAGTCGCTGGACTTCTTTCCTATTCTTGGGTGAAAGTAGATCGACGATGGCAGAGATCTGCTTTGGGTTGGCCTCGATTCCACTTTGAGTGATGATGTATCCTAGGAATTCATCGGCAGTGACAGCGACGCATTTTTCCGAGTTCAACTTCATTCCGTACAGGTTCAGGGTTTTGAAACATTTGCTCAAATGGTCAATATGATCCTCGGCATTGGAAGACTTAACTAGCATATCGTCGATGTAGACTTCCATGGAATGACCGAGCTGATCGACAAACATCTTATTGACGAGACGTTGATAAGTAGCTCCCGCGTTCTTCAATCCGAAGGGCATTATTCTGTAACAATAAATTCCCCTGTCTGTTATGAACGCTATCTTTTCGCGGTCGTCGGGATGCATGAGGATCTCTGGTTATACCCCGAGAATGCATCCATGAAGGATAGGAGTTCGTTTCCGGCTGTTGCTTCTACGAGACGATCGATATGTGGCAATGGAAAACTATCTTTGGGACAAGCTTTGTTGATATCTGTGAAGTCGACGCATACTCTCCATTTTCTATTTTTCTTTTTGACCACCACATGATTGGCGAGCCATTCTGGATATTTGACCTCGGCGATCGATCCAGCACCGAGCAGACGTTCTACCTCGTCGTTGACTGCCTTGGCACGTTCAAGGCCCAACTTCCTTCATTTTTGTTTGATTGGCTTGTACGTTGGATCTACATTCAGCTCATGGCAAATAATCTTGGGGTCGATACCCTTCATGTCCTCGATTGACCAAGCAAAGGTTGAAATGTTCTTTCGAAGGAGTGTGACGAGCTTATCCTTGATTTTTGCTTATAGTTCGGTTCCAGTCCCTACGCATCATTCAAGCCTTTCCATGTCAACGATAATCTGCATGACTGGATTATCCTTTGGTTTCTGACTACTGAGATCAATTGATTCGCTGGTGATTTGTAGTGCTAGAGCGGCTTTGTTTCTGATCTTCTTCTCGTTAATGAAACATGCATGAGCTATCCTCTGGTTGCCTCTGATGGTATACGTATCTTTTGGTATTGGAAATTTGATGCACTGATGGTAGGTTGATGTCGCCGCCTTCATCACATACATCCATGGTGTTCCTAAAATTGCATTGTAGACCGCGGGTGCATTGATCACTACAAACTTGATGTATTTAGTCATCCCTGCCAAATATACCGAGAGCTTGATTGTATCGATGCTCAATTAAAATTTCAGGAAAGCGTTGCATAGAGATTGTCGTTTTGCATCTAAATTTTCAAGTCAGAGGTAGCAGAACAATGAATCTTGATTTAGACAATGAATCTCTCACATATAACGGTATAAAATATTGAACCCTACGTAACAGAGAAGATGAAGAGGAATCAACGACTCTGAGAACTGAAAAAAGCTTCATAACAAAGGGTTAAACTTGTGGTTTTGACACGTGGCATCAAATGAAGTGCTTACGTGGCAGTTTCTGGAGAGATGTTTGATACATGTGTTTGTGACTATTTTAAGACAAGATAAATTTTAATAAGATTATTTTTGAATGCATATTTTGACCGGTAATAATATGTACCTAATGTTATTTTATAAATTTTAAGAACAAATTTGGTTTTGTAACATTTTAAAAACATGCGAAGATCACTAAATAATAAATAATTACATACATAAATAATTGAATATATTACAAGATGATCAGCAAATACAAATGAATTAATTCCATAAAGAGTTTGAACATCGTAATTAGATGATTAGCAAAGGAACGATTACATGTGTCAGCACAAATATGAAGTGGATTTGTGCTTTACCTTTCCCATCAATGTGCATGCTTTGTAACATATCACATAGGTCTGGGAAAATAAATCGACTAGAAGTTTTTGAACCGAATTGAACCGAACCGAACCGATGTTTGATAATTTTAGTTTTGATTCGGTTTTTAAGACCGTACCGAACGATTAGCCGATTTTTTAAAAAATGTCCTAAAATCTAATTATGCATCTCATTTTTATATTGGTTAACCAACCCGAACTAACTGGAATTAATCGAAATTTTCACTACAAAATCCGAACCAAATTAATACTTCGGTTTAATTCAAATCCAAATCGGAATTTACTATAACCGAATCGAACCGAACCATAGTTTTATTTGATTAGTTTTGGTAGAATATTTTCAAAAAAACTGACAAATTGAACCGAACCGACCCGATCTAACCGACTGCCCATGCCTTATCACATCCTATTCTGAAATTTTTTTTACTCTGTCTAAAATGGAGGGAGGATCTCGCATAACCAGTTAGAGAAAAACATGGGTGCTTGTTCCGAACATATCAACTTCCTGCATTTAATTATTTTACCTCAAAGAATTAGCATAATCAGGATGTTACCAACTACTATCATTTCCTATCTCCAGGTACTAAAGCATTTGAGTCATAATTTTCTTTCTTAGTTTTCTTCGTCTAACTTGGAGACATTATCAATCATCACCCACTGCTCCTTAACTTAGAAACAAATACATCAGCCTCAAACATGCAAGTATCGCGTATCTGCTCGGTGCATCAAAGAATGTAGCAATATAGATGAAATTTATTGAATCCCATTTGCGATTATATGTATGAAATTGTCTTTCTTTTCTTGCAACACATATTCATATTAAAATGGGACCAAAAGACGGTATTCTTATTTCGTACCTGTAATTCTCTCATAAAAAAGACAGGGTGTGAGAGAAACCCACTTGATTGAAGAAGAGAAATACATGAGACAAGTTACAAATCTACCTCATAGGAACAATAATTGTCTTTGTTTTGATCCAGCAAATACTTTCTTTTATACCACTTACGAACCACAATCTCTGGCTTGCCACTCTTCTGCACAGTGATTTTATATTTCATTGATGTGTACGGAATGAAAGTAAAGAGATGCACAAACTGGTAGGATAAATACTCACTTCTGACACCTATAATTCCAGATTCTTTGAATTACCCAAAAGTATGGTCTCTATCATCACCACACACTCAAACCTTGGATATTATTTTTCGTACTTCGGAGCTCCTAAGTCAACTTGTGAATGGAAACCATGATGAACCAAAGGGAACTCAATTAAAAAGCTCCCTCAGCAACTTTACAACATAATACATAAGCAGGGAAAACTACCAAAAATTATATTTTCAAGGATTGTTATAAGAAGTTAAAATATTTCATATCTACCTTGATACTTTACGTACTTGGAGCTTCTTGGATTGCTTTCAATAGCTTTCTCTATTCAACTAAAATATGATTTTCAAATCTTGATTGACCATCAAAACACGAATTATGTGTATTTGTCTTTCCATCAAGTATGTACATTGCGATCACTATTATAGAACTAAAATTCGAAAGTCGTAGAGTTAAATGTTCAAACCTTCAGCCATGATTTTATTAGCGATAAAAATAATGTATGTGACATACTTATTAATAATCTCCTCTTTCTTTTTGTACGTAACCTTTCGTATAAACCCTTGCCTAGATCCTAGCCAAATAGTTTAACTCCTGCTTCTTTACCAACTTAATATACCTTGAAAGTAAACTAAGATTAAGTGATGACAAAGTTGACAACATATATAGTTTACATAAACTGAAATTGGTGCTTAAAAAGATGTATACAATATAGGGAAAAATCTCACTCTTCTGCGTTAAAGTTATTGAATCCAAGATCTCCATCCCGCATGAATATATGAACTAACCATGCTTTGATACCCAAATCATAGCGTCGCTTACCTAGCAATAAAAAAACTTACAGATTAATCAAATTGGGATGACTTAATAGAAACAAACCATATATGAAATGAATTGCAAGGAAATATAAACCACCATTAAAGACGTAAAAACCCTTCAACCGAGAAAAATAAAATATTCATAGCCCCGTAAAGACGACACACAGAGAAAGGTTGTATTTAATAAGTTTGAACCAACAATTACAAATCTTCGAAGTGAAGGCATATGATAAAGGAGCATATCATGGACGTGATTCGTTATTAGGGGGCTGCTTAACAATGTGTCTTTTAAATGTGCAGGAGATATGACAGTCTTTAAAGATTTTTTTTTTCCAAGCATGATTTATTGACTTTATTAATTTTAAAGTCTTTATAGCTTCTCTTTTATTTTTGTTTGTCTTGCTTTTCACTTTTTTCAAAAGTCTAGCGAATGTGGCTTTAACTATGACAAAATAAACAAAATTTATTCTCTTTCTTCTTTCCCAAAATTATTTAAAGCTCTTTGTAGATTTATATATAGTTTATTATTAAGACCTTTTGATTGATTAATTATTATCTCTTTTTCTGTTCTTTTGAGATCCATTTTAAATATATTTAAATATATTTTAAATTTTGCTAAATATTGATTAATTTTGTTATTATCCATTACATTCGGAAGATTTTCTTCAATCGAGTAATATAATTTAAATATAGTTTAAATTTCCAGTTTTTAAAATGGCCGGACGAGGCTACATGTGTGTTTCTTCAACATGTGATTATCAAGGAAAACTAAAACCGGGATAACGAAGACGTGGTTTAAATGTTCTTCAGAAATAAATTATTCTTCATAATATCAACAATCGTTTTAGAGCTGATTTGAGTTGAAAAAATACATAAAAAATCATTTAGATTATGAGGCAATAATGAATTTATAAGAAGGATTCGGAAGCTCGAGAGTTTCATCCAAATTTTTTATTTCTTTTGTTCCACGTTTTGATGAAACTTTTGTTATTAAACCAAAACATGAAATAATAAATTTAAATGAGATTTATTTATTTTAGATATTTTTAATCTAATTTATTTTTATGATTTTGTATTTTTTTGTCGACATTTATTTTGGGAACTGTTATGCTAATAATATAAATATTTTTTAGTAATTATTTAGTGATTATTTATGTCATAATTTATATTTTTGACAAAAAGTTATCTGTAATTATTAAAATAACAGTCACAGATTCTACAGTTTCTATTACCAATCAGACTTTTATTAATATTTAAAGTAACAATCACAACATTTACAGCCAAAATCTCTACAACCAAAAGTCTACAATAAAAGTTTACATTCACAGCCATTACTAAGCAGCCCCTAAGTCTTTAAGATTGACATTCCTTCCCCTTCCCCCGAGATCTACAAACTGTTTCTCATAGCTCGAATCTAGAGATCGACGACAAGTAGGAGTGGAGCTGGTGGAAACTTTTCGAAGGAAATATAGTGATGCCGGAGCGAAGGAAGGCCAACAATTTCCTGTAGAAAGGAAATAAGATTGTAAGTGAAAACCCTAGAGAACGAAAGAAAATCAAAAATGTTCAAAGTTAGTGATGAATAATTTGGACAATCATATGAGAGGAAGAGAATAATCATAAACAAAGAATCGTAACGTCTCAAATGGCTCATAAACGCTTCACTTTTCTATGGAATCTTTTGATGTTTTGAAATCGGAAGTGACAGAAAAAAGATTTTAGGTTAGATGGAAGTACACATGGCATTTGATCATTTGCTTTCGTAAATCCTACTTACATGGCATCTTGAGAGAGTCTTTTTAAAATGCTGATGTGGATAGCTTGAGAGGTCCCAAACAACCCTTTTTAGTTAGTATAGATACGAAAAATATAAATAACCATTAGAAACTTATAAATATAACATATATATAAAACTAATGAATAGAGCAGTGAACCTGAATATAAAACAAAACAAAAATATGTCTCTCAGGCGATTCAAAAGGCGATCTCGCCGTTTCAGTCATACCTCTTCCTTCTCCCCTTCCGGGAGTGATTTCGGCCTATCACCAGATGCCCCATACCTCTTCCTCCTCTTCCCCGTTCAATCAAATTCGGAAATTTAATTTTCCCTCTTCATCCTAATCATGTCTGATAATCTAAGAAGACAGATGCATGATATTTCATTTGGCATCGAAGATCGAGTGGTTACCTTACCACTCGATCTGTGTGAAGAAGCATCCAATGAAACACAATACAACCTCTTTGGAAGACCTGTCAATCCACAGCGACAAAATCTCTGAGCAATGATGACGGTGCTCCCCTGTCACTGTGGGGTAGGAGAAGAAGTCACGGGTCGGATATTGGATAATAACAAAATTCAATTTCTGTTTCAATCGGAAGAGGCTATGCTTTATGTCCTAAAGAGAGGACCATGGTCATTCAATGACTGGATGTGTGTGGTCCAAAAATGGACAACATTGGTGACTGATGAAGACTTGAAGAAGATTCCATTTTGGATCCAGATTAAAGGAATTCCTCTGCACTTTCTCACTCGCCGTATGATTACTCATATTGGCGAAAGAATGAGGGACCTCATAGATGTGGATTTTAATACGGAGAATGCTCAACGCGTGGAGTACGTACGGGTGCATGTGAATTGGTGCACTAATACATCATTGCAATTTCAAAAGATATTTCGCTTTGGTGATGAGACATCGGTCTTGAAATTCAGATATGAGAAACTGCATAAATTTTGCAACATATGTGGATTGATGTCTCATGAAGCGGCATAATGCCCAGATAATCCTAACACCAAATCCACAAGACCACGACAATGATAATGGAGGACCACCACCTGAAAACAATCAGAATGGATATGGGGAAACAGAAGAAGACATGAAAAGGGGAGACAAAGAAGATGCAGAAGATCAATCTGCTACAAAGAAGAAAAATGTAGGTAATACTGCATAAACAACATCGACTAATTCGCGGGTTCAGATAAATTCCCTTGTGATCAGTGACATAAGGGAGTTCTTTGCGACTGAAAATTCCAATCTCCGCACTCACATAAGACAGAGAAACTTCACTGATATTCTGGAGTTTAAGTATTGGTTTCAAAATTAAGGAGATCAACCAAGAACATCTGCAACTACAGAACCTATAGGGCAAAACACACACAACAACGGTGACGGTACGGTGGGCCATAAACCACCAGAGGGAAAATGAATATAGCCTTTTGGAACTCCTGGTGGTTCGGTGCCTAACGGGGGTATTGGCAAGATACTCTCCGGATATTCTTTTTCTCATCGAAACAAAAAACAAAGATGTTGTGGTTCGTGATGTTGCTATGAAATTAGGGTATGATAATGTTAAGATTGTATCACCTAGAGGAATCGGTGGTGGGCTAGCTTTACTATGGAAGAGGACAATTTTGTGTCCTTTACATATGTAGATGCTAGGCCATTTGATTGTAAGATAAATAATAATGGAATAGTGTTCAACTACTCTTGTGTTTATGGCCATCCAATTCGTAAATTGAGACATCACTTATTGGAAAGATTAGAAAGAATAGTAGTGAATCGAACAGATCCACAGATCATGTTGGGAGATTTTAATAAAATTAGAAGTAACGCAGAGATAAGAGGTGGTCGCCAAAGAGATCCATGGACTTTTAGAGATTTCGACACCATGTTAACCACTTGTAACATGACATATATTCCTTTTATTGGCAATCACATGACTTGGTTTGGGAAACGACATAAGATGATGGTTGAATGTTGGTTGGATAAGGATATGGCTAATGATCAGTGGAGAGCAATCTACCCTGCCTCAAGAGTTGAATTCCTAGAAAAAGCTGGTTCGGATCATTGAATTGTGATTGTCCAAATACGAGCAGAGGCATATCGAAAACATGGATTCTTCAGAATGGATAATTATTTTCTAACGATGCTTTTAGGGAGATAATTCAGAATAGCTGGAAAGGATATTCAAGACAACATAAGAACTTCGAGTCGAGTATCAGCATAACCAGTAGACATATCTCACAATGGAAGAAGCAAAAAATTTCAGAATTCAAAGCTCTGAATTAGTGAACTACTCAAAAGCATCGATGAAGCACAAGTCAACATCCGAACACCACCATACCGAATAGAAGAACTGAAAACAGATCTCAGACAAGCATATATGTGGGAGTGTAAATCCACACCAATTGAATTTGAAGGTTTGTTAAGAGGGATGAAATTTCTGAGTAAAAACCACGAAAGCATAATGATATATCATGGTTTTTTATGGGTTTTAAAGCCATGATATATGTATATAATCGAGTCTTTTATGTGTCTTTCGAGTCCTTTTCGAGTCTTTTACAGGTTTACACACATTTGGGATCATTTGGATATTATGAAGCAATTATGGAGCATTGTAGCTGAGAAGTCGAAGTTGGGGTCTTTCGATTTCAACCGTGTCAACCAACACAACCATGCGTCTCGGTCGACATGGTCCGATTTTTATACCTCCGCATGAAGACCAATACTTTTTGGAGATTTGCAACTTTGTCCTGAAGTTTCATGTATTTACAAAAGAACCCAGCTCGTGTTTAGACGATTATTTTAGGGTTTTTAAGTTTTGTTTTGAAAGAAGGAAGGGGCTTGGACGAAGAACTTGGAGAGATTTAGAATTTGGGGGCTAATCTGATACTTTGTACTACTTTGAGAGAAGATTTCAAACCCCTGTTTCTATTTTCTCTTTTCTGATTTATATGATATCTATTTTATTCATGTCTTTGATTTCAATTGATATGTGTGAGTAGATCCCTTGTTAGGTTTAGGGATTCTCATTAGAGATTTCATGGAATGATATATTGATTTATTGGTTAGGATTCAAACTCGATAGTTCTTCACCTAGGTTGCACTTAAAGCTAGTTCTCGATTGATCACCTAGAATCTCGATCTTAGGTTGTTAAATTGGCACGACAGTGTGATTTATAATCTGATTAAAACCTAGAGTGAGCAAATTAGATAATTGCAAAGGAATATGGATTAGATAATTTGTGAACAAATCGAACCTGCGCTTAATGCTTGTTTAGAATTTAGGATTCGCAAAAGAATTTGGTTTCTTAAGTTTTAAACATAGTTAATTCTCGCAACGAAAGTTTGTTTATTTTACATTAGTGATTTGAGTTCTGGAACTTGTTCGTAATTCTATTTTAACCAATTAATTGATCTTCATTACTTGATTTCCTGAGAAATTCCCTGGACCTGACGCTTTCCCCATCTAATAAACAAACCGTTTTAATTATTATTTGCATTGTTATTTAGTTTATTTCATACTTGCCGAGCTGAATTCGAAATGAAAAAATATATCGTGAGGTTCTTGAGTCCTTGTGGATTCGACCCCTAAGTACTGCATCGATCTCTTAATTTGAGAAAGTAGCTCTAGGGATTTAATTTGAGCGTATCACATAAACATAGATCCAAAGATGGTGTTTTATTGAGCTGTTTAGAAAGCTTTTCGAATGAGAGAAAAAGTACAGAGTTTTGCTAGGTCAAATTGCGGATCTCCTTTTCAGAGGGTATACATGAGTATATATACAAGTTTTTGTCGGCTAAGTCAATATCTAAAGAGATAAAGAAGATTTCCTAATTCCTCGGGATTTCCTTTTAGGAAAGCCTGCTACCGCCATGGGCTATGATTCATGGGGTCGTTGTCTCGGCCCACACGTTCATTTGTTCAGCTCAACCCAACTCCTTATCTTTAGGCTTTGGCTCGGATGGCAGCGGCAGAGCAACTCGGGTGACACTATGGTTCATGGTTCGGGTGACACCATGGTTCACGGCTCGGGTGACATCATGGTTCACGGCTCGGGTGACACCATGGTTCATGGGCCGGGTGACACAATGGTTCACGGCTCGGGTTATATCATGGTTCACGGCTCGGGTGACACCATGGTTCACGGCTCGGGTGACATCATGGTTCACGGCTCGGGTGACACCATGGTTCATGGTTCGGATGACACCTTGGTTCACGGCTCGGGTGACATCATGGTTCACGGCTTGGGTGACACAATCGTTCATGGCTCGGGTGACACGGTTCCCGAACCAACTCATCCTGTCATGGTTCGGGTGACACCATGGTTCACGGCTCGGGTGACCCCATGATTCACGGCTCGGGTGACACGGTTCCTGAACCAACTCGTCCCATCTTGGTTCGGAGGACACCATGGTTCACAGCTCGGGTGACACCATGGTTCACGGCTCGGGTTTACTCTGTATCATGGTTCGGGGGTTCTCGAACCAACTCGTCCTGTCATGGTTCGGGGTACCCGAACCAACTCATCCTGTCATGATTAGGGGGTACCTGAACCAACTTGTCCATCCATGGTTCGTGGGTACCCAAACCAACTCATCCACCCGTGGTTAGGGGTACCCGAACCAACTTATCTCTGTCTGTTCGTGGGTATCCGAACCAACTCATTCATCCGTGTTTAGGGGTACCCGAACCAACTCCACGCACGGTTAGGAGTACCCGAACCAGCTTGTCTATCATGGTTCGTGGATACCCGAACCAACTCATCCACCCGTGGTTAGGGGTACCCGAACCAACTTGTCTCTCTCGGTTCGTGGGTACCCGAACCAACTCATTCATCCGTGGTTAGGGGTACCCGAACCAACTCTATGCACGGTTAGGGGTACCCGAACCACTTCTTTTGGCCACGGTTAGGGGTCCCATTGCAAAGGCCTAAGCTAATGTTCTTTTATACTTGGCCATTTTTCAATCGTTGATTCCCAAGAGGTGGGATCTGACCCCAACAATATATTGACAAAGAAAGCTATTGGAAGGTTAAAAGTAGGAATCAATGTTTAAATGAAGGCGATCGTAACACTAAATTTTTTCATGCTTGTGCAAAGAATCGAATAGCCAGAAATTGCATTGTTTCAATTCTAAACCCACAAAGTGAGATAATATATGGAAACACAGACATAGCTAAAGAAGGAGAACGATACTTTATGGAGTTGTTCATCACATCAAATCCTTCAAGCAACAATAGTTTATTTCAACATTTTTGGCCTATGGTTTCAGAGGATGATAACAGAAGATTAACCACAGAGGTGACAGAGGATAAGATTAGACGAGCTTTATTCTCCATCGGTGCAGAAAAGGCACCTGGATCGGTTGGATTTACAGCAGCTTTTTACCAACATCATTGGGAAATCGTAAAAGAAGCTGTTATCGGTGAAGTTACAAGACTTTTTGTAGCATGTGAACTCGGTCAATCAATCGCACACACAAATATGTGCCTACTACCCAAAAAGATGAATCCAAGAGTATTCAGTGATTTTCGACCAATTGGTTTGTGTAATGTGATTTACAAAATCATAACAAAAATATTGGTGGCACGAATGAAACCAATTTTATAATCTTTGGTAACAGAGGAGCAAGCTACTTTTATACCGGAAAGATACATCACATATAATGTGATCATTACTCATGAAGTAAAGGCTTATATGTCAATTAAAACAGACATAAGTAAAGCTTCTGATCGGGTTGAGTGGGATTTTGTTGAGATCATGTTGCGTAAACAAGGATTTTTTGATACGTGGGTTACGTGGATAATGAAGTGCATAAGATCAGTATCATTTCCACTATTGATCAATGGAGAAGCACATGGAGATATCAAACCAACTAGAGGCATTCGCCAAGGAGATCCACTTTCCCCTTATATATTCATCCTCTGTGCTAATGTATTAAGTCTCATGCTCAAACAGGCAGAACACAATGGTCAATTACAGGGCATCAAACTTGGAAAAAGAGGACCAAAGCTGACACACATGTTATTCGTCGACGACTCGTTAATTTTTTTTTGGGCCACGCATGAAAATTGTCGCGAATTGAAGACGATCTTTGATGAATATGCAAACATATCAGGCCAATTAATCAATTTTGATAAATCCGCGATAACTTTCGGCACAAAGATATTCCCTCACACACAACAAACATTGAAAAACATGCTAGGAATCAAGAATGTTGGTGGACAGGATAAGTACTTAAGACTACCCGAACAGTTTGGCAGGAGGAAAAAAGAGATCCTAAATTCAATTGTTCAGAGAGTGAAGGATAAAGTTAGAAGTTGGAATACGGAGTTCTTGTCTCCTATATGCAAAGAAGTACTTACCAAGGCTGTTGCTTGTGCTATGCCCGTATACACCATGAATTATTTCCAACTACCTGTTGGAATATGTGAGGAAATTACAGAAATCATATCTAATTTTTGGTGGGGATTATCTGATCAAGGACGGAAAATGAGTTGGGTAGCATGGCATAAGTTGATAAGGTCAAAGAGAGAAGGAGGCCTCGGGTTCAAGGAATTGTCCCACTTTAATCATACGGTGGGAAATCACTACTCGCGGGAAGGGATTTGTTAAAAAAAGGTTTGAGAGTGAGTATCGGAAATGGATCAGATACGCATATAGGGTTTGATCCATGGCTACCAATCATACCAGCTAGACCACCACGCGTTAAAGGCCACATTGATCTACATACTCCCGTCTCTTCACTCATTGACTACGGTAAAAAGGAATGGGACCTGAAAAAATAAACTCAAGTATTGAAGCAGAGGATATTGCATTAATTGAGTCCATCTATCTACCGCAGTCTGACATCATGGATTTTTGCTATTGGAATCATACACACAATGGTTACTACTCTGTCAAATCTGGTTACCGTTTATCCATAAAGGAAGAAGAAATAGATGCAGAATCCTTTCCGCCATTACGAAAGGCACCAGATTTAGCGAGCAATATATGGAAGATAAGATCGGCACCAAAACTGCAACATTACTTGTGGAGGATATTATCAGGGGCTTTGGCCATAAAAATTAACTTACTACGTCATGGAATGCATATAAATCCTTATTGTGAACGATGTTGTGTGGAAGAGGAGGATCCGAACCATATTTTCTTTAAATGTATGTATGCTCAGGCTACATGGCGTTTGGCTAACTCTCCTGCTATTGGATTCACCCAGCCAGCTGATACAGTTGAGGACAACATTCCAAGACTACTGTTAGTACATCAAAATAATCAACTTGAGGATTTTGATAAACAGTTGCCTCTGTTCATTTTGTGGCGACTTTGGAAGGCTTGGAATGATCTCATGTTCAATAAACATGAAGTACGATTACATACCACAATCCAACGGGTAAAGGATGATACAATGGAGTGGTTACACAATGAACAAACGAGTCAACAACCACAACGAGATATCAGAGAGTAAGGGCATCTCTCAAATGGAGAAAACCAAAGGAGGGATGGGTCAAATGTAATTTTGATGCATCTTTCACTAACCGAAACAATAAGGTGGGTATAGGGTGGATATTATGGAATGCAGAAGGACAATTCAATAGTTGTAGATTAGCTACTGCCCCAAAACGTATGAATGCAGAGGAAGCGGAATGTGAAAGCTTAGTGTGGGCACTAAAATCAGCATGGGCATCCAGGTATTCGGTTCGATTCCAGGTAGGAACCGATCGGTTTTGGATCTTTCGGGTAGAGGGTTTATGACCGATATAGGTACCGAAACAGTTTTGATTCGGTTTCGGTTTGGTTCCAATCGGTTCCAGATCGATTCGGTTTTCAATTATGAGAATCGATAATTACCCGAAAATATCGGTTCTCATTCGGTTCGGTTCGGTTCCTGGTATTTTTTACCCAAACTATCCGAAAATACCTAACCGAAATACTCAAAATATCCGGAAATAATAATAAAAAATCTATTAAAATTGAAATAATACACATAAATTGGTTATTTTTATCCGAACTATCCAAAAATACCTAAAAAAATATCTGAACTAACCGAATTAACCGAAAAATAACAAAGAAAAATTTGTAAATTTTACCAAAACTACCGGAACATACCCAACCTATAACCAAAATATCTATGAGTTAATTTATGTTTCGGGTATTTCGGGTACCCGTTCGATTCCGGTTCTTCGGTTCCAAGCATATAGGATCCATCGGGTATTTTTGAAAAATTGGTTCGTATTCTGTTCAGTTAATATCGGGTCGATTCCGGTTCGGTTCCACGATTCCGGGTATTTTGCCCAGCCATATATATATATATAATTTATGGATCAGAGCAAATATTCGACCTACTAAAATTAGTATTTATGATTTGCTTTGTTATAGATGGAATCTACATTTTGTCATCAAAAGTGTTAAACAAATATAACGCCCCGTTCGTTCTAGCCGCTGCCGTCCAAGGTTCATCACCGGTCTTCCTCGTCACTTGACCAGCGCTCGGCAGTTCCCATAGCGTCAGCGTCGGTCGAGTCTTTCTCTATTCTTCTTTGATTAAATCAATGGCGCTAGCACTTTTGGCATAGTTGGTGGAGGTGTGGAAGAGGTTTTATGCGTGCGATTTCGTCATGGGATGCTTCCAGTTGCCGATTTTAGTGCCACGTTGAGGGCTTGGAGTCGCAGGATCCTAGATCGACGATGTGCTATGCAACCGACTCCTCTCTGGTCACTCACGTCCTTCCAATCGGCTTAGGCTATGCTTCTGTTTCAATCCATCGTGAGGTGTGGAGCCTCCCTTACCGTCGTTTCCTGGGTGGTGAGGTTTGATCTTCACATATCTGTTACTAGGGCCGGTTTCAATCTGGTCTTGGAGGAGAGATTGAATATTTTTTGGAGTCTCTGTCGCAGGCTCTTTCTACCCTATGTTAGCTTTGGTCTCACTTCTAACCTCTATGGCTGGTTTTGTTCTTGTTATTAATTACGATCTCTCCATAGGGTTAGTTTGTGTTTTTTCTTTCGTTATGGCTATTTTGGTTTTTGCTTTCGGGTATGAGACTGGAATTTGCTGATTGGGGTAGGTTTTGGTTCCTCGCTTCTTCTACATTGTTTGTTCATCTTCAATTGTTTGTGATCAGAGGTGGGCTAGGTTTCATTTGTGTGGGTTCGCTTTATGGATGGTATTTCGCTGCGGAGGCATCTACTAGCCATCCCTGAGGCTCTCTAGATTTTGGGGTGTGGTTTAAAGATGATACAATGGTATCGATCTTCAGTTCTTCTCTTGTGAGGAGATGACCAGTCCTTAGTCTGTAGGTGGCTGAGGCTGGTTTGCGAGTGTCCGCATGCAAGAATTGTTGGTCTTATTTGGCGTTTTCCTGCTCGGCATTCAAGGTTTCTTTACTTTGAGCCTAGGTCATCTCGAGTTCCCTGCATCCTAGGAGAGTTCAGGTTGGTGTGGTTTATGTGCTCTGTTCCAATATTGTCCTACGTTCGTTTCCCGCCATTACTAATGCTGGTTGAGCTCGTCCTCGTTCCATTCTCGGGGTTTTCAGTCTTCTGTAGCTGTTTTAGATGTTTGGTTCTGCTCAAGGCTTATGGTGTTTGGCTCAGTTTCGACATCTACAGGTTCTTTGAAAAAGTTGTGGGAGTGTTTCGGTTCGGTTGCTCAGTGGTTAGAGGCTAGGTTTCCTTTTCTTTACCCTTTCGGTCCCCTTCTCCTTTGTATTATGTTCTAGCTTCCCTGATGTAGGACTTTGCTTCCGGGGAATTAGTGTATTCTGCCGACTTCGGCTCTGGCGATATTTTTTCATCCGCAGACCTATGACTCTAGAGAGGTATCGACCTCTGCCGGCTTTGTGTAATTCCAAGTTTAAAATTCAATAAAATCCACTGGATGGAAAAAAATGGAATCTACATTTTAGTATTTGATTTGCTTTGAATAATTATGGATATAATGATCTAACAGATAATTTGCGCGGCATGTGTCCAATTCATTTTGGCAAGAGACTCAATCATTGGGTAGTTTGTATTAGGGATGGGCATTTAACCCGAATCGAATTGACTGAACATAATCGAACCGAAGTTTGGTCAATTCGGGTTGGATTCGGCTGATAGTCGAAAACCGCGGCAAAAATAAAAAAGAGTTCGGTTACTGGTTCGGTTCAGTTTAAAAGCAAAAACCAAATAGTAACCAAATATTAAAGTTCCCTAGATCTCCTTTCACATCCGATGCGAATTTCTTCTTCGTCTCCACTCGATCTTCTTTGTCTTCATCCATCTTCTTCATCTGCATCTGTTTTTTCTTCATGACAAGTCGCCGTCGCCTCCTAATATCGAAAGAAACCCTAGATATTTCTTAACGGATTTGTAATTTTGTTAGCTTGGGCTTGTAATAAGTTTTTGTTTTTTAATGGGTTTGTATATTTTTTTTGGGGCTTGTAATAAGATTTTGATCTGGTCCATATTCTAAAAAATTGATCCATATTGCACTTATTAACCGAAATATAATGAATTTTGGTTTCTATTCGGCAACAACAAAATCACATCTAACCGAACCGAAAGTTACCACTGCCGAACCGAACAGAACCGAAATTTAATTCGGGTTTAATCGGCAGAAATATTCACTAACCAAAAAATCGAAGAACCGAACTGAATTGATCCGAATTAACCGATTGCCCAGGCCTAGTTTGTATTATTTAAAAATTATACGGGTATATCATAAATATGAAAGCTATGTTTTTTTTAATCAGAAAATAAAAGACTAGAAAAATTTGGTAAGGCAACTTTTGGAGGGTGGAAGAACTAAAAGTAATAGAAGAAAGAGAAGTCAAATACTAGTTAATGATATACCAACCAATATGAAAAATACTCTTCAACGGATCCTCGGTATCAATAAAGAAGGAGGTGTTGGGGTCGGTTTTCACCTCATCGAGATCAACTGCTAATAAGACTAAGTATGGAGAAAAGGCTAGCCAAGCAAGCAAAACTCTTGGCTCGGCGGCAGAAGCAAGCAATATTTGGCTAGGCGACGAGCCAATACTTAGCTAGGTAACAAGGAGAAAGGAGTGACGAGCCAACATCTTGGCTAGGAAGTAAGGAGAAGTGATGACGAGCCAACATCGTGGCTAGGCAGTGGAAAAAGCAGGCGACGAGCCAACATCTTGGCTAGGCAGGGAGAAATGGAGACGAGCCAACACTTGGCTCGGTAGTAAGGAGGAGTGATGACGAGCCAACATCTTGGCTAGGCAGAGAGAAATGGAGACGAGCCAACACTTGGCTCGGTAGTAAGGAGGAGTGATGACGAGCCAACATCTTGGCTAGGCAGTGGAGGAAGCAGGCGACGAGCCAACACTTGGCTAGGTAACAAGGAGAAAGGAGTGACGAGCCAACATCTTGGCTAGGAAGTAAGGAGGAGTGATGACGAGCCAACATCTTGGCTAGGCAGTGGAAGAAGCAGGAGACGAGCCAACACTTGGCTAGGTAACAGGGAGAAAGGAGTGATGAGCCAATATCTTGGCTCGGTAGCAAGAAGAAGCAGGAGACGAGCCAACACTTGGCTAGGTAACAAGGAGAAAGGAGTGACGAGCCAACATCTTGGCTCGATAGCAAGAAGAAGCAGGAGACGAGCCGACACTTGGCTCGGTAGCAAGGAGAAAGGGGTGATGAACCAACAACTTTGGCTCGACAGCAGGGAGAGATGGTGATGAGCCAAACTTGGCTCGGCAGCATGAAGAAACAAGTGATGAGCCAACATGTTGGCAAACCAACGAACGGTGATGAGCCAATGTGTTGGCAAATCAACTACCTGGCTCGGGATTGGGAGGAACAGGCGAGACAAACGACGAGCCAGCTCACCGACAACCCAGTGGAACAACGAGCCCAATATCTTAACATGTCTAAGCGACGAGCCACAAGGGTTTGGATGGGCCAAATTAGCAAGTAAGAAGCCCACATTCGAACCAACCAGAGAAGAAAGGAAATCCCAAAGAATAAGGAAGTTTTCCTTATTCCTTTAGAAAAAGGCCTAGCCGACTTGTTTTTGTATAAACAGACATGTCCCCCTTTGAGAAAGGGGATCCGAAAATTGACCTAGCAAAACACTTATTACTTTACAAACAGCTTTCAAAACGGCTTGAATAAAATCTCCATCTTTGGATCTCAGTTTCTTGGTTTCTTTACATAGAAGTTTGTCGCATCCCTAAATCTCTTTACAAGTTTTTGATTGTGCGAGTTTCGACTCCCACAATTTGGCGCCGTCTGTGGGGAATTTTCAGACTTTTTGACACCTAAGAACCACTTTGGACGAGATCTGAAGCGATGACTACCGACGGAGACCGAAGCGGTGATGATGCGAGCAACACCGGCGTCGATCCTATTACGACAGGAACCAATCTGCCTCCAGCGAACGCGGAAGGCACCTCAGAAACGTTAACAGAATTGAAGAACATGATGACCGCGTTGCTGAAGAAGGCCGAAGAGCAAGACAAGCTGAACAGCTCGCTGACAGAGAGAATTGAATCACTAGCAACCGATAGCCGAGCCAAAAATATACGATCTGGAGGAGTTGGCTCGACTATGAACCCACCTGTTAGCGGAATAACCAGGCGGCTTGGCCTAAACCCGACGGCCCTGGATTTTTCAACACCACGCGACGCACCAAGGACTTTGGGA